>BQNB010001598.1:89196-136691 GCA_026074375.1 Tanacetum coccineum | reverse complement strand
TGTGTTCATCTGCAGTCGTTGGGGGAAGAATAATGACTCTTCCATCACGATCTCTTCCAGTCCTCTTCAAGCTATTGCTATTTTGAACCACCTTCCAAATATTCATATCATTATTTGTGATCCAGTATTGCATTTTCATAGCCCAGAACTCATACTCATCCTTCTTCAAATAAGGAAACTTTGCATTGTTGTTTGAGACAGTGGTAATGATTTGAGGTTGAATGTTTCGTTGTTGTTGAGGAATGGTGGCTTCACTATGAACACTAGCATCATCGCTTTCATTGTCAGATCCTGCCATTTTAAAGGTGTCGAGAGGTGTTTGGTTGTGAGGTTTATAAGGATCTTAAATTTAAGAATATTCTTCTTATGAGAGACTCTCAACAAGCTCTGATACCACTTGTGAGATCCCACTCTAGATAAATCTTTACTGCATGTTAAGGATGGTGATTAACCTATGTAATCACAAGCTAATCACAAGAGAAACTCTTGCTTAAGAAAGCTAATGTCTGTGCGGAATACAGACACAACTAATAAGAAGAACATGACTAATAAAACTAAAAGATCCTTCTATGGATTTCTATTATTTAATAAGGAGAAATGTGTTTTTCTGGATGTGTACATTTCCCTAAGCCGTAGGTTCTTTTTATAGTGGAGAAACCCTAATCAGCATTTACTAAAAACGCATGAGATTGATATGCATGAATATCTTCCTTATTTAGCTCATGCATATCCTCATCTCTAACTAACTAAAATCTTATCATGGAATAACTATTTGACTCTACCAGGACAAAGTATTCTACTAGTAGGAACTAAATTTAGCCTACTAGGACTAACTATGATAATAACCTTACCAGCAGGAACTACATACCTGCCAGTAGGAACTACTACTCTACCAGCAGGAACTACATACCTACTAGTAGAAACTAAGTATTACAAATATTCCTAACATCCCCCTTGTTCGAGGCACCAAGGGATCGATTTTACGAAAATTATGTGCTATAAAACAAGGTTAGAAATACAAGTGCAAGACAAATATCTTGTAAAGCAACACATGATTTTTAAGTCACCCAAAAGAGAGTTTTATTCAACCAACAAGAAACTCATACAATAGCAAATGCAACTAATACATTCATACAACATAAAATAAAACTAGATCTAATACGAGCTAAGACAAATTCATACAATATTTGTATGAATCATTACAATAGAAAGTAGATCATTATAAAGACATAATAAGGCATAGACCTACACTAGTGAATTCTTGAAGAGTAGAAGATGCCATAATCAAAAGATGGGTTATTTATTATTAGGTGAACTTGTGCTTTTGAGATTGCTCAATTATGGTGAGGAGGTTGTTATTGAGGATGGAAATTGAGTTGAAGGACCAATGATAAGAGACTTGATATCTTTTAATGTATCAAATAGATTTCGGGTATCCAAGCAACAATGACAAAATTCCGAATGAAAGTTTACTTGTTCTAAAGAAGATGGAGGGATATATGGTGAGGTAGGAGGTGAAGGATTTGTGGCCTCAATTGCTTGCTGGAGATTTATGGCAAGCAGATTTGATAGGTGATGAATTTCCTTTAGGTTTTTAGTTGAGTTTTGTAAAGGTGAAGAGTAGGAGAGAGAGTCGTTTAAGATGGGAGAAGTGGGAGTAGTCCCAGTTGGTGGAGGAGAAGGTGGCGAGGGAGGAAGACCATGACTTTGTCTCTAAGATTCGAGAATGGCCCTTTGATATTTTCGTGAGTAGTCACGAGGGGATTTGCTAGAGGATGATATTGAGAACTTGAAGAGTAGTGAAAGATTTAGAAGTGAAGATGTGATTGAGATGAAGAAGAATGATGTTCATATATAGAGGAATTTTGGGAAAGGCATGGTATTGGAGAATGAAGATTCTAAGAAGTGTTTTGTTCAGAAAGGAAAGAATGGCTGGAACTAAGTAGAATAGGGTCAAAGTTGCAGAAAAAGAGGGGATAGGAAAGTTTGTGGTTCCCCTGATGGCGGTCCCGCAAACCTCATGCGGTCCATATATATTAGGGGTCGCCCTTGATTTTGGGGGGCCGTTCTCTGGGCGTTTTTACCAAATTTTCCAAGGGTTAATTGTTTTCTAGAATAACTTAAGTGGGTTGGAAGTATGATTGTGGCATTTCCATTTCTTCAAGAATCACATAATCTAGCTAAAAGAGAAAAGAAATCATGAAAATTGTGCCAAGTAGAATCATATAAATGACTTAAAGATCAACTAAGTTTCATATAGCAAGCATGAGATAATAACATAGATATGTTTTACACGTACTTGAGTGGCCGTTGATAGGGGTTAAGAAAATATTACATAGTAATAATGTCTAGTAATAATTCATAAGAAATATCTCAACCATCATTTGAATCATTACTTGAGGCTTCTTCAGAAGATATGTAGATGATAGATTGAAGATGAGTAGGATGAACCCAGGGTTTCATGGATGGCCAGTATGATTTGTATTTTGATTTTCGTAGATGAGGATTAATTTTGATGATGTGATCATATAGACGATTTAGAATCATTCCATATGGCATTGGAGAATTTGGTTTATTTTTAATCTTTTCAACTCGTTTGGTTAGAAAGTAGGCAAAGTTGAAAGGAGTACTTGTTAGAATGCAATACATCATGTGACATGATGATGCAGGAAGAAATGGTGAGTCATTTTGAGTGCCAAAGGCATTATCTTGAATGATTTCATTCCAAGATCTCATGTCATGACGAAGCTCTTCCTTGAGGATTTTGTTTGGAAAAATGGTTTGTATGGTTGTTGTGATTGATTTAATAATTTCATTTGGTGTTAGAATGTGTGTTTGATAAGGTGTGTTTGACTCTTGATTAGTTTTCAAAGAGTCGAGAGATGATTCTTCAGAGTAAGAACATTCTCCTTCACATGGAATAGAGAGAATCGAGGCAAATGACTCGAGTGAAAATTTAAATGTTCTTTTTAATGCCCAGAATGTTAAAAAGATATTTTGATCATCATCTTTGGTGATTTCTATTGAGGAGTAGAATTCAAGTAGAAATCTTGGACAAATCCCTTCGTGAAGTTCATATATTTCAAAAGTTTGATAATTTGAAAAAAGTTTTGAATATTATCATATTTAGTGGATTCAAGAGATACATGACAACCTTCATGAACTGATCTACATTCTAGGTTTCGAATGATGGGTTTTAAGACGTCAAAAATATAGTTTTCATTTGAGATTGTTGGAATATATGATTTTGTGTATTGTACTTTATCTTCCAAAGTCATTTCACCTAGAATCGAAAAAATAATTTTGGTGAGGTTCCTTCATTTAAAGAGATGTCTAGTGTGTGCCTAAATGTGACAAATGTGGAGTAACGATTAACTCGACCTATAAATAAAATCTTAAGAGTTAATCTAAACGCTTCTTAATTTGATTTTGCTCATCCAAACAAGTCAAAAAGTACATATGAATTATGTATCTCGAGATTTGTTCATAAGATCATTATGCATGTGTTTGAAAACGTTTTTAGGTTGTATTAACGATGCATAACAACACTTTTATTATGTTCTTAACATGAGTGATTTGAAAATAAAATTGGGGTTTTGGTTCGAAATCAATTTTTCAACAAACTCACAAATGTATGCAAATCCTATATCTATAGGAATCATATTAGTTATACATTATAACCTAGTAGTCCTAATTGTATAAAATTGAAAGAAAAATAAAAAATCCCCAATTTCAATTTTTGTGTTCATCATGAACCTTAGACTCAAATTGAAAGAAAATAAATGAAATGACTTACAATTAATGATCTTTAAGATGTTGTGAGTGATTATAGGTGTTGATTTGATCTTCAATTATAGTTTTAATGGTTGATTTTGAGTTTTTGGGGTGTTTTGTTCGTGTTCGTCGCTGAAGATATGAGAGGGGGTGTTTGTTTCTGTGTTTTGAATTTTTTTAACTAAGTGTTCAATTTTAGTGTCTGCTGATGGCGGTCCCAAATATATTGGGGGCCGCCTGTGGTATGGGGACCGCCCTCAGCGAGGGGTTTTGGACTTAGTTTTCAACGAAAATTTTACGAAGATGAGTGACATTTTAATTTGTATTTTGCGAATTAAAAATGCTTAAAGTACTTTGGATGAAGTATTTAAGTTGTCATGACACGGAATGGAACACAGACTAGAATTGAGACAAAAGAACGAGAAGCGGTCTAATATGATTTATGGAATGTGTTCACCAAATTGATCCCAACTACCAGACTTGGTACTGAGACAGTGAATAATGGTGTGGACCAAAAACTTCCATTGAGGTGAAAACTTGTTCTTGTAAAAGGTTAACTTGCCTTCAGTGACATAACCAAGGTTATCCCATTCCAGAATAGATTTTCCGAATGGGTTAAATCATCAATACCACCATCATCGGCTAATTGAAGTTGACTTCTTACTAAGTCCTCAGTGGAGTCTCATCAATGGTAGCTAGGATAGCTGGAGGACCTAACTCAGGAGACCTGAGTGTAGCTGTAGACCAGAATTGTTTGACTAAATGAGTCAAAGATGATGGGGTCATTTGTGAGAGCATACCTTATGTGAGAAGCCCTCAAGAAGTCAAGAATCTGATGATAATCATTACTTCCTATGGGTTTTTGCAAATAACCTACTTTGTTGTGTTCGTCCTTGTATCTTAGTGCACCATTGGATGATTTGAAATAGGGTTGAGATTTGTGTTGGTGTTGATCGCAATTGAGAGTTTGATACTGGTAAGATGTATAGTTTTTTAATTTATCTAGAGTAAGTGTATCTCAATTTCTATTGGCCGTTTGGGAATTAGGGTTTTATAGAAAAAGTAACTGTTAAAATGTAATAAGACACTAATTATCCAATTAAATAGGAAACCCTTTGACAAATAAAATGCCAAAAATAGCGTAATGGTAACTTTTAATGAAGATAAAACTCAATTTAATCTACCAGCACGAACGAACATAACCAGCACAAAGAAAAGTCAACCAGAAGGAAAATTAACATTACCAAGTAGGAAAGTGTCAACCAGTAAGGAAAAATGGAAACTAAGAGTAGAACTCTGGTAACACAGAGGGAACACTTGAAACTACCATAGAACCCTCTTTTCATCAAAATAAGGTCCCCCTGGTCTATGTAGAACACTAGAAAAGTCACTAATCAACCTCTTGGAACCATTAGATCTGCAAAAGGAGAGGCCAATACACACAAACATATACATAAAATTGAAAGGAAAATTAACTATCAGAATGAACGAATACAGACAATCAAGAGGAACGTAAACTACCAGTAGAAAAAGTTAAACTACCAGGAGAAAAAATACAAACTAAGTGGAAAATAAAATTTTAGAAACCAACTTTTCAGAAAATTTTACAACAACGAAGACCACCCGTGTGGACACAATCCACTCAATCATCGTATCTATGGGATTGAGCATCCTAATTTAACCACAAGCATGAGTAAACCTAGGTCTAACAAATGCATTGTTAACAAACCACCACAATTGATCATCAGTAATGTTATTTTAAGCATTTGAATAAAGTTTCTTTTCATAGCATCTCTTATGAAAATGGTGCCAAATTTCTCTGTGCTTAGTCTGTTTGGTGAAAAACTTGGGTTTTTAACAATGCAAATGGTCGTACTATTGGGCTATCAATAAAGATTTTGATATTCATAAGTTTATACCCATAATCTAACAACTAATTTTGATCCAGTAGTACCTGACCACAACAGCTAGCAGCAGCAACCATACACAGCTTCATTGGAAGAGGTAGCCATAATTTGTTTGCTTCTTGCATTGCCATGAATCAACCTCCATATCAGAACAGACATCCACACAGTTGTGGATTCCCCCTATCCTTGTTTTGCGCCAGCATAATCACTGACACTTAAGCTTCCAAGCAAAAAATGTAACTCTCTAGGTCCCATACGCCCACCTAGGTTGGCTTTAAGATACTTGAAAATCTCTTTAATGCTTCTAAATTTGAAGTAGTAGGAAGTGACGTTTATTCCTTGAACAGAGCACTGACTACAAACATTCTATCAGTGCCATGAAGCAGTCCAAGTACAATAGTGAACTCTAATCATGGATAAGGTATAAATGTACATTTTACATGACTATCCGGTTCATTCTTAGACATAGGCTTTGGAGCTTCATAAGGTGTAGTGGCAGTCTTGACACACTCCAAATCAAACTTCTTCAGGATCTCTTTGCACATAACTAGTTTCCTTGGCTATAAAAATCCATCATTCCTTTGGCTGCACCTGTAATCCTAGGAAGAAATAAGTTTTCCCATAACACTCATTTCAAATTTTCCCTTCATCAAGGCCTCTAATTCATCACAAACAAGGCCTCTTTGTAGATCCAAAAATGAATGTCACATCACACATAAACTTGTACCAAAAAAGATGATTAATCTCTTTAGCTTCTTAAGAAAGAGAGTCCTTGTCAATGGTGCCTCTTCTGTAACCATGTTTTCAGCAAAAGGTAGAAGGGTTTGCATACCACAAGCTCTTGGTGCTATGATGAAGTCCATATAGAGCTTTGTGACTACCTTGTAGACCTTCATGGATGTTGAGAATCCACAAATCCCTTAGTGAGTGACAATACTTCCTCATCAATTCTTCCATAAAGAAAATCGCACGTCCTTAACATCCAACTTGATAAACCAGTAGAAATCCCATGTAAGAGGCCAAATGCTAAAAACAATCTTATTGCCTCTATATTTCTTGTCAACTAGGAGCAAAGACTTCATCATAATCCCAATGCCCTCCTCTGTCTGGTCCCTTGAGCTACAAATTCTAAGCCTTGATTTATAGACAACAATCCCTCAGGTATATCTCTTGTTTTGATGGTATTCCACTTAGTCCCAATAGCATATTTACCTTCATGCAAATCAACAAGAACCCATACATTTTGAAACTTGAACTATTGCATTTCTTCCTGCATAGCATCAACCCAGCTTGGATCTTCAAGGGCCTGAGCTACACTTCTTGGTTCAACTTGAGAAAACAACAAGCAAATAGACAATGTTGAAAGTCTGTATGATTGTCTCTCTTCTGGTCATGAATATAACTGATAAAAGTAGATTCACAGTAGTAGTCTTATTAACCTTGCTTCTCGTTTTCACAGCTAAAGTATGATCCCCAAGAATCAGAGATTGAGGATGAATTGTATTGATTCACTTAGTTGCCACAGGACTTGAACTTCCACAGTTAATGGCTTAAATTGTTTAGATCAACAACCAAACCTCATCATACATAAGATGAAGAAGAGAAGATACTCAGTGAGGTTCATTAATTTCCAAGGTTTGATGGATTGGGGAAATCTTGTTGTAGGCTCTTCATCATAGAATGAGTCCAGTTAGAACTGTCAATTAGGAACTGAAACAAAAACACCAACCAGTAGAACTGAGAGCTACCATAGGAAATGTATCTACTAGGAGGAACTGTTTTTTTGTACAGTGCTCTCTTCTGAAGTTCTCAGCATCTGTTGAATCAAGGTGGCTCTTTGTTCCTGACCTTCAGCCTTACAAGCTCCTGTTGAAAAATTGCCTTCAGCGCGAATCCAAGAAGAGATCATCAACTTAATCACCAGAAGTATCTTAGGCTCAGCTCTTGAATGGGTGTTGTGATGGATAAAAAGGGACAATGATGACTTGTTCATCACATTCTGAGTCTGAATCAGCATCTTATGTACCTACAGGGTTAGTTAAAGCTTCTTGTGTTCCTGCAGATTGGTTAGCTTTATCACGTTTATAGCCTAAAGTATCAGTCAAATAATCGAGGTCAAAATACCATTCATAACCAAGACCATGTACATTAGGTTTTTCCTTAAGATACCTCAGATTCAGTCTCTTCTACCCTTTTATTAGGCACATTGTACACCCTGTAGGCTCTATTACTTGCAGAGTATCCAACAATGTAGCCTTCATCTCCACCGCCTTGCCATCAAATTACCCAAATGAACAACTTATGTTTTAAATGGTCACATGACACCCAAAGGGTTTTAAAATGACTACAGAAGGAAATGTTCCCATTCATAAGGCATAGGTGTCTTATTATATGACTAGTTACCAATAGTCTATCAAGACATAACAAGCAGTTCTTACTGCTTTAGTCCAAAACATAGTAGGTTGTCACTATTTCATTAGTTGTAACAAAGGTACGCAATTGAGCAGAAACCAATAAGCTAATGACACATAGTTTTAGCCTTTAGGCACATAACTAGACATAAAATTTAGGTACCCAAATCATTTCTCGCTTGTAAAAGAATGCAATAAGATCCACGAGTATAAAAAATAACTTTTTTCTATTGGATCAACTTATAATTGGTATTCAGCAAAAAAGTAATTCTAGTTTTTCAAGTCAGATGTACGCGGTCTACCATTTCCGATACCTAGTGATTATCACAATTCACAAATATGATATGATAAACTTATATAAGCCCACAAGTCTCAAAATAAGCCAGAAAATTGGGGCTTATGTTATATAAGCCGAAATCAAATAAGCTCAAAAGCCCACATATAAGCCGAAACAAACACCCCCTAAGCACTTAAAAATAAGCAATCACAAACACCCTAATAAGTTAATACTTAATACTAAAAGTTGTACCTTCTTTGAGTCCTTGTTCTAAACCTGAACCCACCCACATTATTAGTCGGCCCCTTAACATCTTTCGACAAATGAAGTGTCCGATAAGTAACAGACTCAACATCAATGTCAACAAACAATGAAGTAAACTTAGCTTTACAAAGGGGACATTCCCTCTTAAACTCACTCCATTTAAGAATACAATCAGTGCAATAAGCGTGTAAACAAGAGGGTATTAGAGATGGGTTTGATATGTTGTTGTTTAGACATATGGAGCATGTTTTGTTTTTGGTTATTGATGGGATTAAGTGCTTTTTTATGAAGTCTTGGTGGTTGTACGATGATGATGATGACATATTTGTGTTGGATTTGATTTGATTGTTGTGATGAACTCCTGTTGAGTGGCGGTTGTCTTATGGGGGTGTTTGGGATTGTTAAAATAAGGTTTTGTGGCAGAACAACTAACTTTTTTTCAGAGTTCTAAAAGGCGCGCTATAGCGGTGTTATAACGGTGTCATAGCGCGAGCCGTAGCCTCCATGTTACGAAACATGCCAATGCTTAGTCTCTAGGCGTGGCGTGCAATAAAGCGCGATAAAACACGCTATAGCGCAAGGCGTGATGCCTTTTTTTGAAGCTTTTAAGAGATTTATTGGACTTGGGCTTATTTACAAGTATTTATGATTGGGTAAAAGTCATAAAATACCAACAAACTTTTCAATTTGTCCCGACTTGACCAACGAACTATTTTTCGTCCTCTCTAGACCAACGTACTTGTTTGTTATGTGACAATGTCACCAATATAACCAGCTAGTTATCCACGTCATTTATTATTTATTTATTTTAATGCCAAATCTGATATACTTTATCCACGTCATCACCCCTATCCATTATAAATCAAAATTTCTTCAAGAAAATGGTTCTTTAAACATCAAGTTCCAATTTTGGAGGAAACCCATATCACTAAGCTAACAAAAACCTCCCAAAATATCTTTCACAGAAACAGACATTGATTGACATCAAATAACAACCTTTGATCATGTTATAAAGTTATCATTTTTACAAAGGAAAAAGTTCAAAAACATCAAAAAAATGCTCCCCCGGTAGCCCTTCTTCTTCAAACATGATATACAAGAATGGAACCACAAGCAGCCAACGATCTGATATACAAGCAGCCAACGATCTTCTTTCCATGGGATTTGACTGATATCGAGTATACTCAACAAGAATGGAACCACAAATTTAAAATCTTGATGATTTTGGACATATTTAGCAAGATTTGAGGTGACATTGGTTTCTTTCATGGAAGGTCGAAGATGGGTTTTGCGGCGACTGGAGAACCAACCAATGAGGGGTGGTTGGTTGGTGGTAAGGGTGGGTTTATGGAGGTGGCCTGAAGGGGCGTACAAAGTGGTGGTGGAAGGAAATGAGAAGAAGGAGGTGATGTTGATGGTGGTGGTTGGGTTGGTGATGGTGGTGTCGGAGAGGGTTAAAGGAGTGGTGGTGATGACGTGGCCAAATAAAAGACCATCGATGTCGCCTGAGGAGGTGGTGAAACGGTGGAGTAAGGAGGCGAGTGTGGGACTGGAGATTTGGATCTTGACTTTTTTTTAATGAAGATGTGTATTGACTTTTTTTAATGGAAATCCAATCCGGCATTCATATGCGTTTAATTAATTTATAAAAAAAACCGGTGCCAACGTAGGAGATAACTGCCACGTGTCGGTAAAAATTTATGATATGGATGATATCGAAACAATATTTGAAAGTTCGTTGGTCTAGTAAGGACGAAATGTAGTTCGTTGGTCATGTCGGGACATTTTTGAAAGTTCGTGGGTATTTTTCGACTTTTACCCTTTATGATTTGGGCTGTATGGGATTCGGGCTTAGTAACTCCATAACTCAATTTTAAGCCTAGTAGCTAACTAATATTAACCACTCTATAAATATTTTTTGTCGCCTTGAGTCACGCCTTAAAAACGCCATGACGTAAAGTCTCACGCTAAAGCTTGAGGCTTGGCTATGTCACCACGCCATGCCTCACGCTATTTATAACCTTGCTTTTTTTAGATGTATAGATTTGGTAGGTGAACTTTGTAAAAAATTGTGCAAATGTAATTCATTTTCATAAGTGTTTGAATTTGCATATTTTGATAACGTGTCATACCTAAAAGTCTAACATATGACACTATTTATAACATGGCATGTCATCATAATGTACATAGCGAAACACTTACGAAAATTCATTACATTCACACAATTTTTTCAGAATTCACGTACCAAATCAGTATATTTGGAAAAGTTATCACCAAAACGCTTTAAAATATGGAAGCTAAACTTTTAACTAATAAGTTTTACAAAATAAAATACATACCACACAAGTTTTACAAAAAAAATCCACACAATCATATGTATTTTAATGTGTGGATGTAAATAAAAGAAAAAGTTCAAAAGATTATGTGTACTTATTTTTGTAAAATTTATTCGGATCTGCCATTACTTTTTTTAGAAGAATGCTACATTCACACAAGATCTACATAAGAAAATTGAGTCTAGAATGTCATAAATATGAGAATAAATGGTTTCTACGAGGGAGGAGAGATTTGCTATTGAACATTACGAGGAGAGAAAAAAAATCGACAACTTTTGGCCGTTCCCACAGTGTGCACTTTAGCAGAAATGGAATGTTTAAAACTGGTTATGTTAGATATAATATTCACTTTAGTCAATAGGTTAGGGGGTTTAGTGTAAAGTTAGCTCTAGTTATAGCCATATTAGGGTTGTTGGGTTTCTTTACGGCCCAAGCCCATCCTCCCCCTTATCTCTATACCAGGATGTGAGAGGGGAGGGGTTTTATACTTCATTCTTCCAACCTGTTTGTTCTCCTCCTCATCTCTATAAAGAAGGTGAGGGGGAGGGGTTTTGTACTTTATTCTTTCCTTACTCAATAAACATGTAATATTGAAGGTTATATAATTGTGCATCTTTTCCTTTTTCTGTCATACATAATCTGCTGGATTGTGTTCGTCTTCAAGATCGGATTTATTTTGCACTAGTAACCAGGTTGTAGGGTCGAATCCTACAAGTGGTATCAGAGCTCAGGTTCGCGGGTTCTCTGGTTAACTAGGATCGATCAAGAAGAGGTCTTTGTTGTTCGGTTTTTCTAGAAGGAACAGGAGGGTTCTATTCTGTTTGGGCTACCAGGTTCTCGACAACAAAGTCTTGGTGTTGAGGTTTTTTAAACGACAAGGTTGCCGCAGGTGGATATTAACAGTAAAGGGTTTCTTGAGTTCTTCGAGTGTCCGGGATCGCGACAAGGTGTAGAAGACTTAAGGGAGGTTAGTTTTCAAATAATAATAATAAAATTTTTATTATTGGAGTTACGCACAAGGTACTTTGTTTGATTCGGTGTTGTGAGGTTTATATCACAAGGTTATCAGAATAAACAAAAGGCCGGAGAATAAGTCCAAGACTTGTCGAGGTTGCAAGGTTTCTTAGGTTACAAGAAATTGTTTTGCATAAATAAAGTACGACAAAGGTTACTTCAAAAAGCGTAGGATACTTTCTTGATTCAAGGGTTGTCGATTTGTTAGACAGTTTTATGCCCATGGTTCAATCGATATTTGAGTAAGAAAGGGTTTTGTTTTTGAAGGTTCCTTGGTTTGATCGATTTCTAAGTAGGTTTATTCTTAGGGTTATATCAATAAAGCAAGAGTTTTTACAAATGGGTTACTTTGTTAGATCGTGTTTTGTGTAGGTAAATTCTTAAAAGGTTAAGCAGTTAGCAAAGGGTTAAAAGAATGGCTAGTATGAATACTAGGTTAAACATTGAAAAGCTTGATGGGAATATTGTACAAAAGCATGGAGGTTCAAAACAAGTTGGGTTCAAACAACTTGGTCCTAGTGTTGAAACAGGAGTCTATGGAGTACATGATGAAAAACGTGTTTGGTTTGAGGTGAAACTGCAGGGAGCTCAAGGGGATCGTGAAGCTGAGGGTTTTCAGGTTAGTAACGATGATACTGCAGTGGCTCAAAGACGGTTGGAGGACAAGCAACCTGATGAGAAGACAAACACGGACTGCTTGGTAAAGGAGCATGAAAAGGAATATCAGACTGGGTGGAAGATCAAGACGGGTAACGTTCTTGATTCTTGTGATCAGAGGTCTATACAATAATGTATAAGAGTGATGTCGCCAAACATTTAGGTGTTGCAGGGATACAACAGCAGAATGGGTTGGTTAATGAGACAAACGTGACACTCTTTGCTAAGGTACATTGTTTTCTGATTCAGTCTGATCTGTCTAAGGTTTTTTGGGCAGATGATACAACCATGTCTACATATCTAGTGAATAGATCATCATCATCAGCGATTGGTTTTAAGACACCTGTAGATATGTTAGGGTTTTTTGGTTGGCTTAATAGTATTAAGCAAGGGATGCTTGAACCGGTTAAGGTCAAGTGCATATTTCTGGGATACCGCAAATGTATAGTGGGTAATAAGCTTTGGAGGTTAGATGATGTTACTTCAAAGGTAGTACTTTACTAGAATATGGGTTTCAATGAAAGTGGGGAATACAAAAAAATTTCATTGGTTCTGGTGTAGGTATGGGTTCAATGCAGGTGTTGCAAGGAGTTGAGTTTGAGGTGGAACCACAGGAGGATCATACATTTGAGGTGGAACCTCAGAAGAATGTCGATCATGTAGTTGGTTCACAGGAAGTACAAACTCAGGATTTAATATACTATCATTCAGCACGTGATAGGAAGCAACACTCAACATGGGAACTATTCAGTTATAGAGAAGACAGTAATGAGGCTGCTTTTGCAGTTGCTGCAGTAGATAAGATTTATGCACATGAGTTATTGACTTTCAATAAAACAGTTGCTTGTGAGGTAATTTCTGTGGAAGGATGGATTGAAAGATGATATAGATGCTCAGTCAGATGCGTATGTGCTCAACAACGATTGCAGGAAATGCAGTGATGACAGCGATGGCTATTACTGGGAGTATACACCAGGTATGTTCATACATCTATTTCTCTATATAGATGATATGGTTTTTTCTTGCGGATGCAAGGCTGAGATCTGGGCTACTAAGGGTTTGCTGGGTAAAGCAAAGGGAAATGCACTTGGTATGAAGATCGTCAGGGATCAGAGTGGTAATACTCTGAGGTTGTCACAATCCAGGTTTTACAACGGGAAGTTGGTACAGACTTTGTTGGAGGGACACTTCATACTGTTGTTGGAGGGTAGTCTATCAGGGGATTGTGATGTGGAAAAGAATGGTAAGTGGTCATGTATATATGCGGTTGGAAGCCAGGAGTATCAGATGGTCTACACGAGACTTGACATAGCATCTGCAGATGTGGGTATGTTGGATAAGTTTGATTGTGGATTACAGACAGACGTACAAGTTTTTGTCAATTTTGACTACGCCATGAGAAGATCGATCACTGTCATGGGTAGATAAATCATAGGGTACGGGTTGATGATACTGGGATGTGCATGAAGCTTGAAACCTAATTTGCAGCACATGAAGGCTTTGTCAACAACTGAAGCGAGATATATGACGTTTACTGATGCTTGGAAGAAAGAAATATGGCTAAAGGGACTCTTGACAGAGTCATGATATGAGCTAAGGTTAGTAGCAGCCTAGCAGGTATTGCTACTGGTGCCTTGGTAAAAGGCTGTTCCCGGTTCGAGGTTCCGGCACAGGTCAAAGTTGCTACGTATCGGTATTGACTAATAGTGATACTAAGGTGGAAATTGTTAGATATAGTATTCACTTTAGTTAATAGGTTAGGGGGTTTAGTGTAAAGTTAACTCTAATTATAGCCATATTAGGGTTGTTAGGTTTCTTTACGGCCCAAGCCCATCCTCCCCCTCATCTCTATAATAGGAGGTGAGGGGGGAGGGGTTTTATACTTCATTCTTCCAACCTGTTTGTTCTCCCACTCATCTCTATAAAAGGAGGTGAGGGGGAGGGGTTTTGTACTTTATTCTTTCCTTACTCAATAAACATGTAATATTGAAGGTTATATTCTTGTGCATCTTTTCCTTTTTTTGTCATACATAATCTGCTGGGTTATGTTCATCTTCAAGATCAAATTTATTCCGCACTAGTAACCAGGTTGTGGGGTGTCGAATCCTACAGGTTAGAAACAATACAATTCAACAAGAGCAAGAGAATAAGATTATAAGGAGATCCCACTGTGAAAAACAAATGAGAAGTTCAGTGGACGGGCTTAAGGAAATGGCGGTCAACATGACCAATATCACCAACAAATTGACATTGAAAAGTAATGAAAATCTTGAGAAAGATATACCAGGTATTGAAGATAATAGTAATGGTAAACAACATCTCATTCTATTTTAAACTGAGAACCTAGTACTTCTCATATTTGAGTTCACACGATTGACGGGTTGTTTCTTGGTGAACTTATAGGTAGCATAAATGGACAAACTTCGAAAGCTAATAAACTAGGAGAAGACCAAAGTGCAACAACAGAAAACAATAACATAGAAGCTGATACGCTTGTGGATAAGCACAGGGACTTCATGATGGGTTGGGATAACCATCATAGTTATCAATTGTTTAGGATAACCATTTGTTATGTTTAGAATAAGTCTTGTGTTTATGTGAGTTATCACATAACTAGTATTTAAGGTTTTGTTTCATTAATGAAAAGTAATCAATCAAGTTAGTCAAATAAATCTCTAAGCTTCTCCCTTCATTCTTACGGAGCTCACACATGCTATAGTGGTGCAAATCTATCCATACTTCTCTTCTTTTTTTTGACGGAGCAAGCACACGCTAAAAGTGGTGCCCTATCTCGATACCACCCCGAACCGGGTCGTATCAATTGGTGCTTTCATTGAGAGCTCTCGTTGAGAGGGCTTCCGATTAGGGTTCCAATCAAACTTTTTTTACTATTCAGCGACACTATTCACGGTACTGTTCATCAGACACTATTCATCACTACTGTTCATCAGTGAAAAAAATCAAGTTATTGTTCGTCGAGGTACTATTTATGGCATCGGACGGCAGCGATCAGGAAGCGGTATACGCACTATCTATGCTTTTGCAAATGGGCACGGTGGAAGATTATCAACGGGAGTTTGAGATGTTTATAAAACTAGTAACGATCCCTGAATCTTTACTTAAATTGTTTTATATCTCCGGACTTAAACTGGATCTACAATGTTTACTCTTAAGGTCAAACCCCAAAACTCTAGACGAAGCTTTTTCATTGGCTTGCGCAGCGGAAACACGCTTTGCGAACCTAGAAATTTATGAATTTTTGAGGTCCAATCCTTCAACTTTGGGAGAAGACTTCTTCAAAGCTCGTATCACCGAGGCTCGTTTTGAGATAATTGCGAAGGAAGAGAAAGAACACATCGTTGAAAAGAAAATAGATGTCATTCTACCATTACAAAGTGAATTTGCTTCACCTAAGGCTAAAGGGTCCTTAAATGCTGATGAGTATATTGGTGTGGTAGAGGTTGTTATGGGTGGTGGTGAAGGTTGGGGTACTATCGCGAGAAGAGTCGCGGGGGGAAGGGAAAACGGGAAGGCCGGGAAAAGAAGGGTGTTCCTGTGTTACGTCCAAGGGGAGCGGAAGGTGAAGAAGAAAAAGTCTAGAGGCGGCAATTCAAAGAGATTATGGGGGATCTGGAATTAAGAGTGCTTTTCAGATAACACAATTGAGGGCAAGGTGGTTTTGAATGAGTGAGGAATAATGATACGCTTTGTGGTTCATGATGGCATAAGGATAACTATCTTATTTTAATTGTTTTAGGATAAGTCATTGTTTTAGGATATGTATTCGAGTTGTGTTAGGATAAGTGTTTGGTTTTATGAGTTATCACATAACTAGTATTTAAGGTTTCACAATGTAATCAATTAATCAATCAATCAAAGTTAAAGAACAAAATATCTCTCAATCTTCTCTCTATTTTCTGACGGAGCCAACACACGCTTAAAGTGGTGCCCTATCCCGATACAACCCAAACCGGCAATTGATACGACCCGGTTTGGGTTGTATCGGGATAGGGCACCACTTCAAGCGTGTGCTGACTTCATCAGAAAATAGAGAGAAGATTGAGAGATATTTTGTTCTTTAACTTTGATTGATTGATAAACTGATTACATTGTAAAACCTTAAGTGGTGCAAATCTCTAAGCTTCTCTCTTCTTTCTTACGGAGCTCGCACACGCTATAGTGGTGCAAATCTATCTCTTCTCCTTCTCTATAATCTTACGGAGCAAGCACACGCTAAAAGTGGTGCTACTATCCGATACAACCCAAAGCGGGTCGTATCAATTGACTAGAGATGGATTGTGATCAAACGGTTGAAAGATACTTATAGATGGATGGAGACTTTACAGGCTACTTGTCAATACAGAAACTCAAATCAGATTGACGGAGAGCTTCGCTTAGATGCTACTTCATGCTAATAGATTATGCTGTCGATAACTAATCGGTGGACCTTATAACAATGATTGCATTATGTAGGACTAAAGGGCTATGAATATAACTATGTATGAAAGATTATATTAGAACTTTGTGGTATTTGAACTTGCCTTGTCAATGTTCTCAGTATGACAGTTAAGAATCAAAACCATGTAATCAAAAAATATACAGTATATGGTTTATCATCAAAAGTACTTCTTGTTTTGATATTTATGTTCATCAAAAGTACTCGGATAGGTTAGAGAGGTGGGCTAGTATAAGATTAGAAGGTTCGATGGAGGGCTTCGAGGGTTTGGTTGGGTTTGGTTTGCCTTTGTTTTGCCTCGTCTTCTTTGGCCTTGTGGTGTTCCTTGCTTCCCTTTTTGTTTGCTTGTTTCGGAGCTTGTGTGCTGCCTTGGTTTGCTTGCCCGTTTGCTATTGCTCTCTGCTGGTTGGGCCTTCAGCTCTCTGTAAGATAGCTTGCCCCGCTTTAGTGTTTTTTATCTTCTTTGTGCCTCTATGTGCTTTTGCTCTTTTGCTCTCTGTATGCCTCATTATTTGTTATCCGTGTTTGTCGGCTCTTTTCTTGCTTTGCCTGCCTCTGTGTTCGTATGCTCGCTCTGAGCTTTTTGTGCCTTGCGTTTGTGGCTTGTGCCTT
The DNA here is from genome assembly GCA_026074375.1 of Tanacetum coccineum. Lineage (NCBI taxonomy): Eukaryota > Viridiplantae > Streptophyta > Magnoliopsida > Asterales > Asteraceae > Tanacetum > Tanacetum coccineum. The sequence continues at coordinate 118,983 of BQNB010001598.1, read as the reverse complement.
TTATTTGTCGTGCCTTCTGTGGCCCTGTCTTTTCCTTGCGCCCCTTTTCTTTTGCTTGTTTTGCTATTGGAGTGGTTTCGCCTGTTTGGCCTGCCCGTATGGTGATGCTTTTTTGTTAGGGCCTCTAGGCCTTTTCTTCTTTGCTAGTTTGCCGTGCTTTTGGGTTTTGTTAAGTTTCTTTATGTCTGTATGTGCTTTTTGGCTCTTTTGCTCCTGGTTCGCCTGCTCTTTTTTGTGTCGCATGTTTGCTTGTCGTGTTTGCCTGCTCCCGTATTCGTTTGATTGCTTTGTGCTTTTTGTACTCCGTGTTGCTGCTTTTGCTTCGTCTTGCTTGTTATGTGCCTTTTTCTTTCCTTTTGTATCTTGTTCGTTGCTTTTTTTGCCTTTGGTATCTTGTTCCTCCTTTTATCCTTCTTTCGATATCTTTAGTAATAATTAAAAAAAAAAAACAGGCTTTCTTTTCTCCCTCTCTCTCTCCCCTTTCTCTTAGCCGGAGGTCTACCCGGAAGCCGTCTCCTTACCCGTTAAGGGTAGGGGTATGACCTGTCTACATTTCACCTCCCCCATACCCTGCCTGGCGGGATTGGGTGTCGTTGTTGTTGTTGTGTTTTTTAATTTTTTGTATTGTTCTTGTATTTGTATCGAAACAGATGATATTTCACTTGTATGTGGCTAAGACCATGTTTATTCACAACCCAACCCAACCCAATCTCTAATTAAAATATTATTTTCTCTTTCCTCCACCTACACAACCAATACATACAACCAACCCATATCTTTTTCACCATTTATCAACAACCCAACCTAACATATAATATTATTACTTTTATATTTAATTTAAACTAATTAAATGTTTTACATTACACGCATATGTTTGACAAATTATATTACTTGATAAATATATTTTTGAAAAGCAACGATTGAATAAAAAATAAAATTTTTTATATTTTTAGGTTGTAATTGAAATAAATACGTTCTTTTATTAAAAACATAAAATTACAAAAACTAGTAAGAAAAAAAAAAAAATTATAAATTATAGGAAATACAAATGACATAATATTTATCATCGCCAAAATTTCTGCCATATATGCTTCAATCAAGTCATTTTCTTAGAGATGAATGAGCTTCTCTGTTGCGCAATTGTTTCTGTTGTCTCATCATAATTGTCAAATCATCCCAATTCGTTCAGTTGGAGAACGCAACAACATCATCGTCACCATTTGTTTGTGTGTCGTTAAAAAAATACGGTATGGATCATAACGTTTTGGTAAGTTTCTGCGTTCATCTTCAACTATCTGTTGTGATAATAACGCAAGCAATCAATATTTGGTCATTTGTTCGTTTTTCTAAGTCCCAAATAAGACTTGGATGGTCGAAGGAATGCTCGAACGAGCTTGTAGAACTCTCAAATTGCCCGTTCCACGTCTTTTCGAACAGCCTCTTGATGTTGATGCGACTAACAGTGCTTTCTAACTTTTGTGGAGAAGATTAGATTTGACAAATGCAGCCCATGACAGGATATATTACCATCTGTAAGGTAATATTCCATATGTTTTTGATTACCATTACAACATAACTCACTTTCGCGGTTGCTCGTCCTTCTAACCACGCAACATTAAAAACAGCGACGATCGGTCGGAGTAACTCATTAATATCATTGACGAAACCTGGTGTTCCAAGAAGAAAGCATGCCATATCCATTATGTCATATGAGCAACAGCTTCCAAAATGATGGTTGGCCTTTTCCTCTTCTTCCTGGCGTATTGTCCAGTACCAACCTGTAGGACAATTTTTCCACTGCATTGCATTCAGTCAATGCTACCTTCTTACCCGGGAACACACGTTGTTCCCAGTTATGTGAGTAGTATCGCCAATTCTCTTATTTGCCTTCGAATGGTAACTCATCACCGAAGCAAGGAAAGGTCTCCTTGTACAAACTGACATGAGAGGACTTACTTGTCACAGCACCTCATCATCTCAAGTATGTTATAATTACTGGACAATCATAATGATAAACGTAAGAGCCAACACCCGCATAGCTCTGTACATTTCATGCAATGATGAAATACTTTGTATACGTTTAGCATCACATCTTTGGTGGAGAAAATCTCGATCATTGGCTGCACGTCTTTGTTGGAAATATCGATCATTGGCAGTAACAGAATCAACAATACGAATAAACAGGTGTTTACGCATGATCAAACGTTGGGTTGTCCACAAAATAGTCTGCCATTAAACGTGTCTCACCTTGCTCACGTTCCCTATCACGATACGCTCGTCTTGCTCTGGGAGTTTGGTCTTGTATGACTAAATTAGGATAGTTGATAATAACATCTTCAAGGATGCGATCAGTGCGTTGATTATATTGAACAACACGTGACTCCCATTCATGATACTCGATTGAGTTGGATGAGATCGAACTTGAGTTAGAATCAGATGATAAGTCTTCAGAATCAGATGACATAATTTTTTTGAGAAATTGAATTAGAAATATAAGTTGAATGTGTAAAACGGCTATGTAACTTTCATAAATGATCTCTCATTTATATAAGATGATCTGTAATCTATATGATCGAGTAAAACATTGCCACATGTTATGATAAGATTTTCTTTTCATTATTGATAAGGTGATCTGTAATCTATATGATCGAGTAAAACATTGCCACGTGTTATGATAAGATTTTCTTTTCATTATTGATAAGGTGATCTGTAATCTATATGATCGAGTAAAACATTGCCACGTGTTATGATAAGATTTTATTTTCATTATTAATAAGGTGATCTGTAATCTATATGATCGAGTAAAACATTGCCACGTGTTATGATAATATTTTATTTTCATTATTGATAAAAACAAGATTTCATTTATTAAAATTCATATTGATACAAACATAATTCAAAACATCACTTTCCATACAACATCTCATACAAATTACGCTTCATGTCTTCGTCTTCTGGTGAAAGATGATCTTTTGCCAACAAAGCTTTCATATGCAACATATACATCTTTTTAGTCTTTCTTTCTTCTTTTTTGAGCTCCCTTTCTTCCCGTTTAAGCTCTCTTTCTTCCCGTTTTATCTCCCTTTCTTCTCGTTTCTTATCTACCTCGAGCCTTTTATTCATGACTTCAATTTCACTTTCCCTAGTGATCCTCATTGCTCGCAATTCTTCAACAAATTCAGCGGATGAAAAAGATTGTGATGCCTTACCTTTTCCTTTTTTTTGGCAGCGTCTCTACCAATAGGTCGTTGAATAGTTGAACCACCACTATTTGGTGTTTCTTGGTTGGAGTGAACAACATACTCTCCTTCTTCACTAGTCTGCGATCTTTTGGTACTGCCACCACTTTCTTCATTAGGTTCTTCATCTATAGGACGTGAACGTGTATTGTCACGATCTATGTTTAACATCCACTTGGGATGTTTACACATAACTTCGTTAAATACAGTCAAGTCTAAGAACTTGCTACCATCTCCCTCATAAATTTTGTGCGCATCAAGCTCGACATCTTTCATACTCATTCCACTCTTCATTCTGCTATACGCTGCCTTGTAAGCAGCGACCCACTTGCTTGCGTTTTCATTAAGTCGTTTAAAACGACCTTTCATCTGATTTTCATTCCGAGGGCCGATATCTTTTGGGTTTTCAGCTCTTGTCTGCTCATACATTTGCCAAATTTTTGCCCACATCGAACTTTTTCTTTGATTGTTTCCACGAGTTGGATCACCACTAACTTGACACCATGCTGCCATCAAAGCTATATGTTCTTTGGTTTCCCATTTTGAAATTTTTTCGGTACTTCTGCTTGGTATTTGAGAATCTTCAAACAAATTTCTAGAAACATGTTGTGAAGTTTCATGGTTAGGTGTACTAGGCATTGGATTTAGATTCAGAGACTGGGAGTTTAGAAGACTTTGAAAACCTCCATAATACTGGGTGTTTGGGAAATAATTAAGATAATTAGGATCCATAGTAGATAAACTAGATATAAAAAGGTTAAGAAATCATAAATGAAGAATTGAGAAGTGTATGAAAATATGTCGATATTGGACTATATTTATAGAGACTGAAAATTAACATTATTTGTATATTTATTATATTTTTTTTTGAAAAAAAAACATAAATTATCTATTAGTTTATCAAAAATATGGATAACCAATAGGAAAATAGAAGAAAATATACTTGTCCACTTATATAGTGACATGTGGTATTTTGGATTAGAAGAAAAGATACATCTTTTAGAATTTCTTTTTAAGGTTTTTTAAATTATTTTTAATTAGAAAAGTCAAAATATTTCTAAAATTGGCAAAAAAATCACCTCACGTTTTTATTTAGTGAAAAAAAGAGAATTAAACATAAAAGTATAAGTGTCAAAAACATAAAGAAAAAAACTTAGAAAAGATGGGAGTAATTTTACAAAGATTAAGGTCTAATGAAATTAAAAAAAATATTATCAAAACTAAGAAGGACACGTGATAATAACTATGTACGATATAATCCTATGCAATTTAAATCAAACCTCACAAACAAATTATTAATAAGTAATCAAAATTTTATGTTAAAACCCCGTGCGTGCACGGAGTATTATAACTAGTTGTATGTTATAAAAAAGAATAAACAAAGTAAAAGAAAAAAAAGAGTGAGTTGATGTGAAAGTGATTTGTGATTGTTGGGTCTTGGGGGAAGAGTTTCCAATTGTTTGAAGACATGTGGCAAGATTGGAGGATACATTTGGAAGTCATCCCACGATCCGGTCGAGTGTTTAATTTCCTTTCTCTTATGTACTTGCAATATAATATATATATTTTTTTGTCTTTATGTTATCCAATCGGTCGGTTGAAATAACCGATAAACATGGTCTTAATGTAATAAAAATACAAACTTTAATAAATATAAGATTATTCACAATAATGACGTTAGCGAACAACTTGGGAAACAAATTTTGAGAAATAATACATGTCTAGTTAAAAATGCTCCGTCGCAAGGCGTGACCGCTTTATTACTCATTCAACTCAAAGAACAATTCACATAATGTATCAAAGAACTTGTAAAGATATTTAGTGAAACTAAAAATAAAACATTACTTCAACTTAAAAATATCGTGTCTTATATAGTAAAGTTTGTGGATTATTGTTTTAAAATTATTAATATTTGAATTACATAAAAAAAACATCATATTTTTTAATAACTGCATAAAAAAGGTTGTCAAAAGTCGTTATGCATATTTTTTAAATTCTTGATTGGATGATTGTAAACGCAACTATTTCATTAAATAAATATTGTTTGAATTTTTATGTGAGAGAGTTAATACAAAATTAAAATTTATATTTTAAGAAACTGTTTTGTGAGTTAAACATTATTTGTTTTAAAATTTTAAGAAAAACATTTTTGTCTAATATGTAGTAGAGATTATGTCGACACATATCTAGTTTTGACATATTTGTTAGGTAAGTTTATCCTCAAATAAATTTGTTTCTAGTCGTTAATGTCAACTTTATTGTGATAAGACCATTAAGGTCATTTGTTTTAAGGTTTAAGCCTTAAAATAGCAACGAACTTTTTTAAATTATCGATTTGGTACGTTTATTCTTAAAAAGCTGTACAATAGTAACGAACTGTCAATAAGTGTTCCAATATGCACATTTTGATGACGTGTCATACATGAAAGGCTGACACGTGGCACCATTTATAACGTAACACGTCATCAAAGTGTGCATATTGGAACACTTATTGAAAGTTCGTTACTATTGTACAACTTTTCAAAAGTACACATACAAAATTGATAAATTTAAAAAAGTTTGTTGCTATTTTACGGCTTAAACCCTTTGTTTTATCAAAACAAACAATGAAGTTTCTTTAAAGAGTAAAGAGAAACCAAGACGCATACATTTTTTAGAAGAAAATAAATGAGAGTTAAACTTTTTTTTAGGTTTTTTTTAGAGCATAGCTTGAAGTTGAAATGTTGATCTACAAAATAAGAGTAGGAAAATCAAGATGGTTAAGACATGTTAGAAAGAGATCGCAAACAAGTCACGTCAGATAAAAGAGTTGAAGTTCTGATTTGCAACGATTTGAGGGGAAGGGATAGATCAAAATTTAAGCAGGAGGATGGACTTAAGCAGTACATAAATGAGTTTCTTTTGTCCGATGACATGACATACGAACGCGTAGAGAGAGATAATTAGAATCGGCTTGTTTGAGGTTTTGAGGTAGTTTTTATGTTTAGTTTTTTCTTTCGAAGCTTATATACATTTCTTGGGCGATTTAAGCTTTTTAGGTATAGAGAACCGTCACGTCAGATAAAAGAGTTGAAGTTCTGATTTTCAACGGTTTAAGGGGAAGGGATAGATCAAAATTTAAGCGGGAGGATGGACTTAAGCAGTACATAAATGAGTTTCTTTTGTCCGGTGACATGACATACGAACGCGTAGAGAGATATAATTAGAATCGGCTTGTTTGAGGTTTTGAGGTAGTTTTTATGTTTAGTTTTTTATTTCGAAGCTTATAAACATTTCTTGGGCGATTTAAGCTTTTTAGGTATAGAGAACCATAGCTAGTTCCCTTTATACTTTTTAGGCGATTAGTAGCCTCTTATGTTCTTTTTCTTTTCCCTTTAGGTATAGATCAACATAGAGCTGTCTAACTTAGAACTTTGTTGCTCTCTTAGGTCTTTGAATTATTTTTGCCTTTATACCCCTTTTCTTTGCCAGCGTTTATTCTTTTGTGCCTTTGCCCGTTTGCATTTAAGAGTTTTCGCTTTTATGCTTCGATTGTCTATGTTTTGAGCCCATCTTGCCTTTATGCGCTTATATATTTTTATTATCATGTACTTCATGCGCGTTTGTCTGTGTATGTTTTTATGATTTTTATGTCCTATATTCTTTTTAAGATACCTTATCATAATGAGTGTTTTTTAGACGACCTCCACAAAACCTCACATTGACCATCACACGTTTGCTCCCCCATGCTCCCCCATCGCTTTTGACGTCATTGTCTTTATAGACACAATTCATGCAGCACCTTCATTACTCATTCGCCCCTAATTTTGCCTAACCGTGCATACGTCTGGACTCATCGATACTACACACACATCACATAATCCCATACTTCGTAACATTTCACACATTCGTTCGTATGTATCTTATGATCGCACCTCAGTCTCAATACTTTGGTCTATCATGTGATATGGTAGGATCTGTCTACATTCCACATCCTATATATGTATCTATTTTAGGTTTGTAAAATTTTGTTTTTATGTTTTTGAAATAATTAGCTTCTCCTATATGACGGTTTAGCCTTAATTTTCAAGTGTTTACAAGTACAAAAGAGCAAATCGCACATAAACTTATTACGGTTTAAGTTGATTTAGATTTTACGTACTCAATTCTATTTTGCTCAACTAAGGTATTGAAGTTTTATAAAGGCAAAGTAAGGTTTTTTCGACTTTGCAAATGATGTTATGAGCCATTTGTTAAAATGACCATATATTATTGTTATTAAGCATCTCTTTCACGATTCACAGTTTTCCCTAATTCATTGTCTTGCATTTTTTTTTGGTAAAGGGTTACTCCGGTAAATTTATATTAATCACAACAAAGGTTTAAGTACAATGGAATGTGGCTAAGCACCACATTAACCTCAAGGAACTTGAACTTCTAACACAAGAGACACGCCTCAAGTGTACTACAAAGAGAGCAAAGACTTAAAAAAGAAAAATAATTAATGGACGTCCCAAGTCTTCAACTTCAAGCACGAAACACCACGTACCAAGGCTTTCAACATAATATAAAAGATAACCTTAGGAACCATAAATCTGAAAGCCACGGGGCATATTCCACTTCATAAGAAACGCTTTCACTTTGGTCGTGTTCTTGAACCTAAATGAAAGAAGTTTACGTCTCACCGTGACCATAATCATGTCACGGATATCCTTCGGGGATCGCCTTGAATTTTTGAACAACCGGTTATTTCTCTCAAGCCAAATTAAGTATGTAGTTGCGGCAACAACAAGTCTACCAATGATACTCCTTGTCGTACGCTGAGAAGAGATCGGAATGAGATGAATGACAATGAGATGCAATAATGGAGGGACGCCATCCAACTCAGCCAAGGAACGCACAAGACACCACACATGCGAAGAGAATGAACATTCAAAGAAAAGGTGACTATGAGAATCCGGTACCATATTACACAGAGGGCAACGAAGTGTTGTGAGGTCAGCAGTCCCAACATCTCCTTGCCTAAGCTTGTCTTGGGTTTTTAAACTCCCTCTCAATGTAAGCCAAAGGTGAAAAGCATGACTCAGAATGCAATGAGAATACCACACAACACGAGTCCAACGAACCTCAAATCCACAAGGCCTCAAATCCTCACACGCCTTCAAAACAGAAAACATGGAAAGCCTACCATTCTTACTCCTCCAGTGTATTAAATCGCGTTTATTAGGGTCAAGATTAGGGGCTGGTATAAAAGCAATATCATGGACTTTTAGGGTCCAAGTTTGCGGCCAGTTCCACACGCCATTAACCACAAAGTCAGCCACCCGACAAGCCAAATTAAACCCCGCATTAGAGACATCATGAGGCGTTACCCGTAGAGATAAAGGGCTGTGAAGACACCAATTATCAAACAACACAGAAGTATTCATACCATCGCCAAGAGTCGAAGCAAAAAAAGGCCTAACCGTGTCACGAAGTTGCAGCAACTTGCGCCAACCCCAACTTGAATCAGCCCTAATCGGAACTTCCCAAAACAAGCATCCTCTAAGATTGTAAGTATAAATCCAACGCACCCATAAGGACTTTCGATGAGATAGAATATTCCAAATATGTTTCTTCATTAACGCAATATTGAATAATTCAAGACTCCGAAGGCCAAGCCCACCCTCCGATTTAGGAAGAGAGATTACTTCCCATGCAACTTTCGCCTTACCCCTCTTATATTCTCCGTTACACCATAAGAACCCTCTAATAAGCTGTTGGATGTCATATATTATACCTTTAAGAATAAGAAGAACCGAAGCCCAATAGACTTGCATAGAGGAAATAACAGATGTACAAAGTTTAAGCCTTCTCGCAAAAGACAACGACTTATTCTTCCAATCATTGATTCAATTCTTTGCTTGCTCTACAAGGGCTTTACAATCCCTATTGAGTAGTCTAGAAGAGATAAGAGGCACCCCAAGATACCTAACCGGAAGCTTACCCTCTGAAAAAGGCATAATACTAAGTATGACTCAGTTTAAAACTTGAATAATTAAAAATAAACAAGAGACCCACATGGTATGAGTTTTGTAGAAACAAAACCACACAAAATATTAGTTGTCTCGAACACTCATCCATGTTATTAAGCAGATCCCTACAAGAAACTAATTAAGGGTGTCTTCATACTTAGTGATTTAAACATAGTCAATAAACAAAGGCATAACCCACTGGATTTGTAAACTTATAATCAAAGGTATACTTCTTATTGTCTCCTCTTAGGCATCTCTCTCTTTCTAAATGTACTATCTATTTCTAGAACCTGTTGAACTGACCTGTCAACCTATCTGACCTATTTCGTAGGCCTAAGTTTTGAAACTTGCTCAAGGTTTCATATGTCATTGAAGAAGCAATTCAAAATCACATGATTACTAACAAGATTTTGAATGAATATACAATGACCTCTGAGTTTTGGTTCGAACAAGCAATCCTAAACATGCATTTAACATGTAAACGAATTACAATAATGAGCAACTATTGACCTGCTTTTTAGCCTATTATAAACTGATTATAACACCTCAAATAAAAAAATGGGATTTAACAAACATATTATAATCATACCATCATTTACTATTGTAAACATACATATATGGTTTGTTACAACTAAGCAAACACAATAGAAATTTAGCCTAACATGGAAAAGATCAAACCATAATAAATAATAATCATGTAATTAAAATTCATCATGTTATAAGAATTAATAAGACAAACTCAAAAATAAATAATGTTATAGTTTAGAATTAAACCATGAAAAACAAGGGAAGACAACCTCTAAAAGTTCCAAAATCAGTTTTAGGGTTCCAAGCTCTTTAAAAACGAAGTTATGAATTATCTATATATAGTGTTTGTTGAGTCGTCATTTGTGACGACATTAAAGCTAAAGAGTGACACCGTCAGCTCGAACTTTTCCAAAGTTGCAGATCTTCTCGTTTCAGCCGCATGGCCTTTTGAATCATCTACATCCAAATTCATATGAAGAAGTTATTGCTAGAAAAAGATTAGGCACTTCGCGCACACGGTTTGACGGTGTCACTTGTAGGTTGTGATGGCGTCTCCTTTGCCATCCCCACACACTTGAGTCGTCACAGATCATTTATTTTTCTCTCTTTCTGGGCACTTATAGTGACCACGTTAGACATGTCGGTCACGATCTTGAAACTTTGTCTTTTTATCAGTTCTTCAACCAAACGAGCCCAAAACTTGTACGTTTCTAGCAAATGCATTCTCAAACACATAAAACTAAAAAAAATCATTTACGGCAATAAATGATACAAGGTGCAATAAATTAAGAGCTAATTGACCTCTAAAAATCATGATTTTGCACCTCATCAGATATCTCTACACTTAAGATTTGCTTGTCCTCAAGCAAAGCTTTTAACTTATACAATAAAACAAATTAGGTCGCATTTAGCATTAGTACAAAAATATATTGTGGCAAAACTAGTTTGACTATAAACTTTTGACAGTTTCAAGCACGGGAATATAAGACCAACACCTCACATGATAAGTGTTTAAATACTATAATCTCTAGGGTTTATACAAATGTTATAACAATATGGAAATGGGAAAATCACTCAACTTACCATGTTATAGTGTATATAGATTAACCATAGGATTGATAGAGGATCAAACATCTATCACTTTTGCGTAAGCACCTAGAAATTACTATTAAATAGGTCTTTTACAAAGGTCAGGGACGGAGCCAGGGGGTGGCTTATGGGTGCTCCCCCCCCCCCTAACCGGCAAAACTATCCTACCTTTTAGTTTGTGTTTATGATTGAGAACATACACTTTTTGAGGCAGCTAAGGTTTATTAATGGCAGTTATCTTTATATTTTTGGACGAAGAAGATGATCAAGAAGGCATATATGTATTTATTTGCGGGCCCAAAATAAAACTTTGTCTTTTGTCTCTATTTAGATGTGAAGTTTCACTTTAACTCGTTTAACATTTATTACTCGACTAAGTCATCCCTAATCTTACAAATGTTCAAAATCTTTGGTTGAAGATAAAACAATACATGTAATTAAAAAGAAAATTTCAGAAAATTGTATACACTTTTTTCAAGGTCCATTGAACATCTTACATGTTATATTCTTTTTGTAAATATACTTTTTAAATTCAATGCATAATCAAATAGAAAGGCGTCCATTTAAAAAAAAGTTATGCTTATTTATTCAATGAATGTTACAACTCGTATCATATACCCCGTAATAAACAATTGTGGCCCCCCTAACTCGAATTCTTGGCTCCGTCTCTGACAAAGGTTGTAACGTAAGATTTCCGGTAAAGAATAAGGGTAAGAGGATAAGAAACTTTAAGAAACTTTTTTACTGATGGCCGCAACTACTAAATAAATACATATTTTGAATTCTCAATTGTTTCTCAAGGTGGAATTATGAGAAATCGTTTGATTGAATAGAATATAAAAAATAAAAGATATTACTCTCTCGTCTCATTTTAATTGTCCTCATTACTATTTTAGTTTGTCCCAAAACCTTGTCCACTTTCTTAATTAAGGTGTTTATATTTAAGAAGGTGATTTGTACACTCTTCAAATTGATTTGCACACTCAAAATTAATGTGTCTTGACATATATTCTCTTAATCACTTTTACTCATGTTCACTCTTATAAGGATATAAATGTCAAGACTAGCGGTGAGCAACGGTCCAAAACCGGACCGGACCGGCTAGGACCGGACCGGACCGAGACCGAAATGGTCTAAAAAGCCGGACCGTAGACCGGACCGAAATGGTACGGTCCGGTCCGGGTCGGTCCGGTCCGGTTCGGTCCTCGGTCCGGTCCGGTCTTATAAGGCTTAATCTCGGGTTTTTGGCCGGACCGACCGGACCGAAGACTGAATTGGTCCAAAACCCCGGACCGCGGTCCGGTTTTCCGGTCCGGTCCGGTCCACCGGTCTATTTGCTCAGCCCTAGTCAAGACATATTATTTTTGAGTGTGCAAATCAATTTGAGAAGTGTGCAAATCACCTCTTTATTTATTAAATTTACAATTTTACCCACCTCATTCATTTTTGTAAGGAAAGTAATTCCTACATTTATTGTATTTAATAGGGTAAATTTATCATTTTAATAAATATACGTCCAGATTCATTGAATCTATCATAAAATAAACTTTTTTGTTTGAGGCCAATTAAAATAGGACGGCGTAATTGTTTTGAAATTTTAAACTAGTTTTATTTAGAGAATAAAGTTTTGGAAAAAAAAGACATCATAAATAATTAAATATTTTAAAACCCTAGCCACTTCCGTTGTCTGACGATTGGGAAACTCCACTGCCAGACTGCCACTGGTGGACTGAAAGGTTGACGATTTTCATTTTAATTTTAGGTTCATAGATTATTGGGTATATAAAAAATAGTTTGGTTACCTATTGTTTATCCTTATTTGGCTGTTTTCAGATCACATGGACATCATGTTTTTGTTCATAACCACATTATAGATATATCATATTCATTGATTAGTAATGACTTGAGGGTTTTTGTTTTTGCTTATTTTTTGAAACACCTTATAGTGCTTATTCGTAAGGAGATAAAAAAAGCACTGCTGATTAAACTTTTGTATGTATCTACTTTCTCACTGGTTGTCACATGTTTAATGAACTTGATCCAACCGGATCTTATATTAGCGACGAGAAATCTGTTACCCAAAGTTTAACTAATCGGTATCATCTATTGGCCTGCAGCAACTATGGAGAAGCTCCCCCATGATGTTTTAAGCAACATACTAATACGGCTACCGGCCAAACCACTTGCTAAACTAAGGTTTCGTTTGTTTTTTCAGAGGTTTTACCTCTTCATCTTCAAACCATGTCTGCAAAAGAAGAGGTGCATCTAAGCTTTTTATTTACAAAGAATAAGACCATTTGTTTTTTTTTTTAGAAGAAGAGGGTTGGTGTTAGAAGAAGAGAGAAGAAGATGGTTTGTATTAGAAGAAGAGAGAAGAAGAGGTTAGAAGTGAAAATTTTTGTCTTAATTTTTGAAGATGTTAGAAGAGCTTTTTACCTTTTTTCTCTGCAAAAAAACAAACAAAAAAGCTCTTTCCGCTTCAGACAAAAAAGGTAAGAAGAAATTAGAAGAGGTGAAATTGAAAAAACAAACAAAGCCTAAGGTCTGTTTCTAAGTTATGGAACTCACTTTTATCTCAACCACACTTCATAAATTCACATCTTCACAATAATGTTGTTAGTGTTGTTTTTTTCTTCAATCCAGAGTGTAATTTTGACTTATCATACACCGCATACCACACTAAATATCCCCATATACAACTTCCTAATAAGTTCATTAAACTTCCCACTAATTTCCCGTATAATGAAAAGCTTACTTCAAAGTCATCGGTTCTGTTAATGGCTTAATATGCTATTGCACGGGTTTACAACTTGAAGACGTCCATATTTGGAATCCATCTCTATCTGCTCTAGTGACTCTTCCCTGATTTAGCATGAATCGTCCTAGTCATTATTATAACAAATTTGGTATCCACTATCGGTTCGGGTTTGATCCAAAAACTGATGATTACAAAATTGTCAAGCTTAGTCACGGTTTACTACAACCCAACGTTTCATCAGAGTGGAAGCAAGTTGAGGTTTATAGTATAAGAAAAGGTTCACGGGAATTTATTATTGAAAAGGTTCCGCCACATATTACAAGGATTTTCGATCAAGATGAAGTTTGTATGGATGGTTATAATGGTTATATTCATTGGTTGGGTGCTATTAATGAGAAGAACCTACAAACAATAGTTGCATTTGATTTGAGTGGTGAGACTTTCAGTGAGATATCTCTTCCAGATTCTATAAAACATTTTGATAAAAAACTTTCGTGTGTTCTGGGTATAAAGGGTGGAAAGCTTTGTGTGATGCCATCAGTTAAAGAAGGCGATGATGGGTGTGATGTGTGGGTGATGAATAGGTATAAGGTGGCTGAATCATGGGAGAAACACCGTATATCGTTGACGCTTAAATTTCGTATGAATCCTATTGGATTCACATTTAATAATGAGTTTATCTTTGAGATTGAGAGATCTCATTTTGCTTTGTACGATCCAACTACAAATACGGAGAAGTTGTTTAACATTGAATATCATGCTAATGCACGGGGTAGTACGAAAATTGTTCAGTATGTTGATAGTCTCGTTTGGGAACTTAAAAACCTACATAGCATGGGAACATCTCTTGATAGAAGGTTATGGAAGAGATTGAAGGGATGGTGAAACAATTCAAAAGGGCAACAACCAACAAGACATACTCCGTAATTAATCAGAACCGTTTATCATATCTTTTATTACTATTATTACTTAACTTGACACTATGCTTCATAATTAGTTCTACGTTCAACATCATTTTTGGTGTTTTTCTGCCCAGCTCTGATTCTTCGCTTTACATTGCGTTTTCAGTGAAATTTTATCTTGAACATTTGAACATACAGATTAGTTCATTAGTTCTAAATCAAGTTGGTGTGTTTATATCATATTTATATATACAAGGATCCTTCACATTTTCTTTAGCATGGTGCATTTCGATCAATTGTTGGTTTGGAACGGTTTAACGGGTGTGGCTATTTCATTTGTAAGAATGACTTAACCGAACTATACAATGGGGTTGTCTGAGCAATTGTGCTCTAATTGTGCGTGTTTGAATGTTTCGATTAATTACTAGCTTCTCACAGTCACTATATTCTTCTCATGTAAGTTTATGTTTCGAAATTCTTCTAAACCGTAACATCCGTAAGGGGTTGATATCATACAAGCATTTTTACTCAATTATCATCATGTGAAGGTCGTATATTAATTGTATCAAAGTGAAGTACCGAATGTAAGAACAATCTGCAAGGTTCTTTCTCATAAGAAAAAAGTGATGTGACAAACCAGACCTATTAATATTCTTGTCCAAGATTTGAGTTTGAAAGAATGCCTCACCGGGTTAATCCCGGGACCATTTCCGAGGATGATAAACCTGTTCAAATATCATCTACCAACTACGGACAAACTCTCTTGTGATGTTTTATGAAACAACTGGTAGGCTAAGATCTGTTCTAAACTATGGTATTCACTTTTATCTCAACCAGACTTTAATAAATTACACCTTCATGGTTCAAACAACATCAATAATATTAATGTTGATGATGTCGTCCTAGTATTATTCAGTATGTTTTGCAACAAACCATTCACCGTGTACCCCATTATATTAACGGCCAATTATATTTCTGCCCCAATTGGGCAAGCTTGCTCCAAGGAATACATACAAGGGGGCCGCCATTCTGACCCGACCCGACAACTAGATGCCAATACAAAACACAAAACCGTTGACACGTTTAATTCAAACGTTGCCACTGTTCCAATCAACAATCGTGTGTCTCTTCACGTATTTGGTTAGTGCAGTAAATAAAAACACACATGCATGCATTTACCCTTTTCATGCGGTATGTGTCTTTTCTTTCCAACCAACCAATACAACCCTTCCTTGAAACAAAATAAAAAACCATCCATAACCGCCATTCATTCGACATTGTCACAAACACTAACAAAAAAACACACCAACACAAATTAACATCACTCCTTGCACCATTCTTCATCACAAAATGGACGAAACAAATGAGTTTCTTCTTTGTGATGAAGGTTGGGATATGAGTCCAGTGGCATCTTTCGATTCTCTACATGGTCATGCACACCAAAATGACGATTGTGTCGAGAAGTTAATTCACACGACCACAAACCAAGATTGTGAACGCACGTTTGAAACGTATCTAAGAAAGGAGATTAAGTATATGACTAGACCGGGATACGTAAACTTTCTTGAATCAAATCATTTTGTTTCTAGTTGTAGATTTAAAGCGATCCAGTGGTTCATTCATGTAAGTTTTTTGAAAAGACTAAATTGTACGTTTGATATATTAACTTTGCAAGATTTTTTACTGATGTTGAGTGTTTTTTCTATTGCAGTCACAAAGCCGGTTAAGTTTTGGAATTCAATCTTTGTTTAATGCTGTGAATTATGTTGATCGGTTTATCGATATCAATCAATGCCATGTAAGTCTTGTAACCTGTTTTATAATTGTTACTATGCAAATTCTTTGGTTTCAAGGTTATGGTTTGTTGATCATGAATGTTATAATATGATATGTTACAACATTTTTGTCTCGTATTACTACGTATAATTTATCTTTGCCATGTAACAATCTTTTATCTTCTATTGAAGGGGTGGAGCCACTGGATGATGGAGTTGCTTTCATTGGCTTCTTTAACCATTGCAATCAAATTTGGTGAAACTGGCCCTCCCAAATTGCATAAGATTCAGGTAACATTATATTGAAAACTCCTAGTTATATGTTAAAACAATCTTTATGCATATTACACGAACATATATTATCTTATCTTTTAAAGTTTAAACAATGATTTTGATCTTATGACTATTGGTTGATGCAGGAAGGTTTAGAGTATTGTTTTGAAGCAAGATTAATCCAAAAAATGGAATACAAGATATTGGAGTGTTTAAATTGGGAAGTTAATTCTACGACTCCCCAATCTTACGTCGAACTGATATCATGGAAATTAGGTTCCATCATGAATCCTTTCGCTGTAGATGAATTAAGTTCAAGCCTCAACAATTTTCTTTCACTTTTATAGGTAATTATCGTGTTTGCACCAATCATAATGTTACATTGCACACCACTTAAGAGCTAAGGAGTATGTTTGGATGAAAATTAAATTTGATCATGATCTTGAAGTTTCAATCATTGTGTTTAAATGTTTGGCGAATATGTCGGACTGTGAATATTATGCTTATCGTTGCACCAATCAAAGTTACATGCACACACTTAAGAAGCTAAGGAGTATGTTTGGATTGAAAACTAAATTTGATCATGATTTGAAGTTTCAATTCTTTCATTTGGCATTTCGGTTTTAGGATGTAAACTAATGGGAAATCGAAAAAACATCAATTCATTTTGATATCAGCATGTTGTAACATACCCTCATTTTGCTACATATTGTGCTTATTTTGATTTTAGAAATAATTTCTAATAATTTTGCAGATGTTAAAATGCTTGGATACCAACCAAGCGTAATTTTCAAAAGTGGACTAATACGCGTCCTTGAGTATTTATACCCCTCAAGTTATCATGAATATTTTTCCCACATCGTCAGCTTCTTTCCACCTGATCAAAAAGTAAGTTATAACGATCGAATTATCATGTGTTATTCCTCTTTAATTTACAGCTAGAAGTCGTCGTTTAACTCGAGCACAATTTATACAGGAAAATCTAGAATCTTGCAATGAAATTATACAACAAATCGGGGTTACATCTACCAAACCTCACGCAAAAGGGGACCCTTCAAGTCCCGATACGGTTTTAACAAAGGAACAAGTTGCTATCTACGAGGATCAGGTTGATCTATCTTTCATTCATGGACGCGCTGTGAGTAATAAACTCAAGAGGAAAAGGAAGGATGACTACAATGTCAAGAACAAGCAAATTAAATGTGTACATTAATTATATTGGTGTGATTGTGATAAGGATGATTGTGTAATGGACAACAATTATATGCCAACAATAGTTAGATGATGGCCATGCTAGATATTGGTAGAGCCTATGGTTGTCATGCAAACACTCAATATAATGGCATCAATATACTCATGATCCACATAAATAGTGTGTGGGTTTAATTTATATCATCTACAACATTCTTCATTGACCGTATGGTACTTATAACCTATTGGACCAATTACCTATAATGATTTTATTACGAGGTATGCCCCTAACTTAGTAAAACGGCGAGTAACCTTAACAACTATTGGACCAAGAACCTTTTCTCATACTATAAAGCTCAACTTGTATCAAAGTGAAGTACCGAATATGAGAACAGCTTGCAAGGTTTCTATGTCATCAGAAAAAGTGATGTAAAAAACCAAACCTATTAATATTATTCTTGTCCAATATTTGATTTTGATTTTTGAAAGAATTAGTTTCCTTGAAATCTTCTATTTTCATATATAAGTATGGGATTTTGCATATATGTATAGGATGCTAAATTTGTTCAAATATCATCTACGACTATGGACAAACTCTCTTGCGATGTACGTTGTATGCGACATGCTAATAAGATGACCAGCAAAACAACGTGCTAAGCTAAAGCCTGTTTCTAAACTATGGTACTCCACTTTTATCTCTTACAACATCAATAATATTTATGTTGAGGATGTTGTCTTAATATTTTCTGAGTATTTTTTGCAACAAATCATTCACAGTATACCCCATTAAAACTCCCCATATAGAACTTCCTAATTTCATTAAGCTTCCCATCTAAAGAACCTCACGCCGATATTATAAGTTCTGTTAACAGCTTAATATCTTTTTCACCTGGTTCACTATGTGATCATGTGATTCATATTTGGAACCCATCTCTATCTGCTTTGAAGTCTCTACCTCCTATTAATACAAAACATGAAGTCCTTTTTCGGTTTGCATTTGATCCAAAAACTGATGATTATAAAGTTGTTAAGGTTACTCGCCGTTTTTACTACCCGGTTATCCAGAACCCGAAGTTTTGCTAGATTGGAATATGCAAGTTGAGCTTTATAGTATGAGAAAAGGTTCTTGGGAAATAATTGCTGAAAAAGTTTCGTCTCATATAACAAGGATCATCGATCAAGATGAAGTAGTTATAGATTGTTATAATGGTTATATTAATTGGTTTGGTACTATTAATGAGAAGAACCTACAAACAATAGTTGCTTTTGATTTGGGTGCCGAGACTTTCAGTGAGATATCTCTTCCGGATTCTATAACATTTTTTGATTTGTGTGTTATGGGTATAAAGGGTGGAAAGCTTAGCTTTGTGTGATTTCATCACTTACCGACGATGATGATGGGTGAGATGTTTGGGTTATGAATGAGTATAAGGTGGTTGAATCATGGGTGAAACACCGCATATCGGTCTCTCCTTGAGCATCTTTAATCATTTTTTCTTCGAATATTTCAATGGATGTAAAAAAAATGAGCTTAAATAAAGGACAACAACATAACCAAACCAATATATATTAGTACAATAATAATCTACACAGTTTTCTCATCCAACTCATAGTTTACAGGAACAATTAAACAAGCCACAAAATCTATGAACCAGGCACAAACTTGGTGGCATAGACCCATGCATTGTTAGCCACAGGGTTATCCAAATGGTCCAAAAGGTTTTCCAATGGTCCTTTTCCTGTCACAATTGCTTGCACAAAGAATCCAAACATGGAAAACATTGCTAGTCTTCCGTTCTTGATTTCCTTCACCTTCAACTCAGCAAAGGTAGCCGGGTCATCCGCAAGGCCCAATGGGTCAAAGTATTGGCCTCCGGGGTAGAGGTTGTTGCCATCTCCAACACCCTCAAGCCCGTTGATACGGAAACCTTCAACGAGTCCCATTAGGATTACTTGGAAACCAAGTACGGCTAATATGCTTTGGGCATGGACTAGGTTGGGGTTGCCCAAGTAGTCTAGGCCACCTTCAGAGAAGATTTGAGCTCCAGCTTTGAACCAAACAGGCTCCTTGAAATCCACTTTGACCCATTTTTCGAGGACTTCAGGGGTGATGCAACCGAAAGCTCCGAGCATTGCCCATCGCCCGTGGATGACCTATATGTGTTTATTTAAGCGTTAGACAGTCTTACACCAATGATCATATGTAGTGCCAAGCTCATCCTATGAAGATAGTAGGCCTAAAATGTCTAACCACAGAATAATGGTGACAAGGGACAAGGAGGTTATACTTTTACGTTTAAATTTTAAGAAATTAATCACCTCAAGAGCCCGGTTCTTAGCGAAAGCCTCAGGATCAGCAGACAAACCAGCAGTGTCCCACCCATAGTCACCAGGGAATTCACCTGTCAAGTAAGATGGTGTCTGGGCCGAAAAGGGTCCCAAGTACTTCACTCGGTCTGGTCCATACCACAAGTCATTTCCCTGTTCACAAACAAAGTTATTTTAGTTATTTAAACTTGAACAATATCATAGTTACTACAAATCTCAGGTTTTCGAGCTAAGTTTAAGCTCAAACTTTTAAGTATTCGACTGAACTCAGACTCGTTGTTGACACCTAATACCTATGCATAAATATGTAAGTATGCCCAAATAGTGAGAGATGATATATACCATGGTGTACTTGCCATTGACCATAGAGACAGAATCTCTAAGGGAGTTGACATTGGACCCTTTGGTTTGACCCAAGAAAGGAGTGGCTCTAACAACTGTGGTTGAGCTAGCAGCAGTTGAAGCCATTGATACTATTAAGAAATGCTATTGATAGTTGGATTCAAAGAGTGAGTAAGAATGTGTGTAAAGAGGGGTATGTGTAGGCATATTGAATTAAGAGACTTGTGGTGCATATTGCATTTTGGTTTGGTGACAAATAAGCGATATCATTTGCACCAATGAGATCACTTGAATATATATTCTAATATCTTCATTTCATATTTGCCCTATCTATATTCTATCTTGTGGCTCAATGTATTGACATAAAAGCTTTTATTATTTAATTGTTGTGTAATGCTATAAATGTTTGTATAACTTAAAATGATCACAAGAAAATTATTGTTATGCTTAATAAGTATGTCTACTTATATGTGTAAGAATATAATAACATAAGATGTAAGATATATATGGCAAATGATTAATAAGTTAAACATGCATTTAACCATATCGTTTTGGTTTCGGTACTCATCTTTATATAACCTAAAGTATCAGCTCTGTGTTTTCTAATTCCGTTCATTTGTTGTTCAATGGTGATACATTACCATACAATTACGACACAACAGGGTCGAAACAAGGGGGTCACACTGTGTCATGTACAGGATCTTAATAAAATTTTGCTTTGTATAACAATTTTTGGTAGAAATACCGAATATTCTAAAATGACACGGCCTCGATGCATTGTGTTATTAGTTATTGCTTAGTTAGCTCATCACACTAGACTAAATCATTTTAACTGAGAATAGTTTTTTTTTTTTAACATTTTATCCTGATACTACAGTAAAAAGAAGTTTACGTCCGCTTACTCTTAGCTCTGATTTCATCGTCATTCTTGATACGTCGTGGACTTTTTATTTATTTAACCTTGATAAAACTATAGTTTTTGAAAACAAAGTGATAAAATTTTACAGCAGGAACCAAACCCAAGAGTTCAGCCCAGATATAAAGCCAAACAAGTATAAAAACAAAAAAGGAATTATGCGGTGAAGGTGGATCGAACACCTGACCTTCAGATCTTCAGTCTGACGCTCTCCCAACTGAGCTATCCCCGCATCTTGTCTTAAAACTTATATTTATTATATATAACCCGCAAGTGCATACTGTATTAAAAATATAAATATAAAAAGAAGGAATGCGGTGAAGGTGGATCGAACACCTGACCTCCAGATCTTCAGTCTGGCGCTCTCCCAACTGAGCTATCCCCGCATTTTTATTTTTACTTATCGAAGTTGTCTATTACTCCTACTATACTATGCAATGGTTTTACATTGTTTTAGTATTTCATTAAAAGACTTTTTAAGATAGAAAATAAATAAGCGATCAAACAGAAAAGACTGTGTGATGACAATTTTGTACTACAATAAATAAAAAGCTTTCAGATTGCTTCTTTCTGATCTCACTCTATATTATTGATACAATTCTTCATCAACATTTCTCCAGATATATCAATCAAAGGTTCTAAAAACAACAAACACAGTTACACGGCATGGTGGAATCGTAAAATAAAACAATTAGTAATACAAGTATTAAATCCATAAAGTCAAGTGTACAGGTTTAGCACAAGAACAATAAATAAGCATATTAACAAGTTGGTTTTGGGCTTTTAATCATCTTATTCACATCACAGCTTCTGTTGATTGTCTTAACATGTCGTCAACAATATTAGCAACACAATATGAACCACATTCGACGACACTTTTGCGTGCCGGAGCTCGAGGTGGAGGTGAAGATTTATCAAGCCTTAGACCTATCATGAAAACAATGAAAATCCTGTAGTTTTCAACCATTCCACAAAGGGAATAATTAGGCCCGGTTTGGTTCAACTTGTTTATCAAGTAATCTTCGCCCAACTCTTCTGCATAAGCGGGCGGTCTTATGGTGCATATGATCAAATCTTCTTGCTCCTCTTTGAGCATCAACCTCTTCTTAGCTTCATACATATATACTACAAAACCAACATATATAACAACTCAACTCACTAAACACAATGAATAATGTATGCATGTATGAATATATCAACTCGATCACATACCGATGGTGTCCCCAAGTTGTAAACGGTTTCTTACGGTCCATTGATTACATGTGCTTAACTCATAACTCCAAAGATCCCAACCATCAAGTACGAACTCATCATATTGATTATCAATGTTATGAATTCACAACAAAAGACTTAAAACATTTTGGGTGATTACTAACACCTAGTGAGGTTGAACCCTTGACTTATTGTTTACAAGCCAAGGACCTTACCACTAGGCCATTGGTTGGGGTTAATAGCCAGCTGAAGGTGAAGTTGCTTCAACTGGCACATCTTTGCTGGATTTCTATAAGTAGTAATTTGAGCAGAATTACCATCTGATATGACAACACGTGCAACGTAAAAAGAATCACCGTTTTCACGATTAAAGTCCCACTCTCTTACACTTATCGGAAACCAGTCCTTCCAGGCATGTGAGGTTGCTTTCACTTCTATGTATTCCTTGCTATTATCGTCACCTTCGATCACAATATCATACGGCAGTCCGGATTCTTTGACCTCATTAACCCATTTCACACAATTCTCACCAAATTTTGCAGAAAAGTATCTGAAAGCTACAAATTCTCCTGTCCACCCAGTTTCTCTTTTCCTATTTGCATGTTTCAGGGGAGGTGAATTTATATTCTCCATGTAGTCTAATTGACCTTTGAAACCAACATTCATATCAATTACAGAATCTGATACTTCTTTTGCAGCTTCATCTTCTTCCAAGATCACCGAAGGTATCATTGAGGATGATGCGGGGTTTCCTTTAATGATCCAGTCACCATCAGTATTGATTAATCGTTCAGTAACACCATGGATTTGAGCAGAACTATATGCTACTGACCATTCTGATTCTTCACATGGGAGGCTCAATAGCTTTTGGCTACCTGAAATGAAAATTTCCATCTTGTCAACTAGGGAACCTGATTGTCTCATTGTTATAATCATTTGGAGGAAATTTGCTAAGGGTAATTCGGGAAATCCAGCAAGTAGAAAACGAGATAGCTCTCTAAAAAGCGAGTGAGTGTCAGAATTCTTGGTTGTATACAAGACGCTGTCCTGTAGAAGACAACCACACTTTATCCACTTATTGGATTCGATACCATATTTCTTTATAACATTTTTGTAGACTAACTTCTTAACCTCAACAACTCGCAAGCAGCTTGGGTGCTTGAATCCCCACAAATCCTTAAGTACAGCATATACATTTGGATGGACACTATAAATGTAACGCTGAGCATATGGGAGAAGAGAGTTTATTAATGAAGCTTTAGAATTGCTATCCATCAGACCATCGCATATTACATCACGAGTCACAACCTACACAACAAAATATTAATTGTAAATAACAGTATCTACTTTTATTGCTGCGAGGTAGCAAAGATAGGTAACAACAGGGTCGTGTTGACTGTTGAGCTTGATTGCTTTTATTACAATAGTTGATCCACAAACATTAATGTTTCCATTTTTTGTGAGACTTGAAATTGATTACACAAACTATGCTCATACAATAATCATTCAACTTTATAAAAATAAAAATAAAAGACTAAAACAATTAAGAACGTTTGGATCTTCAAAAGTGCACTGAGGTGAATTTTTGACCCGTTTCACTTAAAGCTATAAAGAATATATTATAGACACGATAGATATAAGGTTTAACCGAAATTGACCCACATAATAAATTATGTACCAAATAGTTCCCCAAGACAGACCGAGTTGCATAAATATGAATAGTATACCTCCGAAAGATAAGGAATTCCGAGTATCCGAAATAAAACAGAAACCTTATCCTGAAAAATCTGTTTTTCTTGAGTAGTTAACTCCCCAAAAGATATAAAATGCACATTGTTCAAGTTCTTGTATTGATTTCCTAGCTGCTCATCATCAAACCAACATACGAGACCGAAGGATTGATGCAACGAAACCCATTCATCTTGCATAGTTGGAAGGATCTTCATTTCCTTTTCCTCCATACATTTCTTCAAGTATTCGATATCATCATAACTCAAACCCCCGAGTCTAAGTCAGCACTCCATTTTTGAAAAACTTGGAAAACCTATCACATGAAACAAAACAATTATTGGGGAAATTTTCAAATAATTCTAACCAATTACATATGAAACTCAAAAGGAAACCCCAAACCCAATTTGACTCCACCCCGTTCGACATGTTGCCCAAGCCATATATTCGTGCACCAATTAGTATATGGCTATATGCATAACAAGTACAAAGATATGGTTGTACTCACTGTTTTAACTGCCTGTGATGGCAAACTCCCCGTTGATAAACATTGTATCAAAGATGGAAGATGGATACGCAGAGGAGGATTCTCGGCTACTCCTAACTCATTCACGAAGAAATCATGGAGGCCAGGATAAACATTGCATAACATATTGCTGAATGGACGATGAGTCATACTTTTGTCAAACCGAGTTTGTTCCATTAAAGAAACGATTTCATCATGCCAATATACTTCATTTGGAGATAAGAATAAACCAATTACGACTTCATTTGTGAAAACATACGATTGAGGGATAAATATGAAAGCTTGAGAGTGCAAATTCTCAACAATCTTTTGCTTTGAGATGCTCATCTCGTTCCATATACATGTGTAGAGCTTGGACATTTGAGATATACTGGCAGATTTAGATTTCATTAACAGTTAACACGCAAGCCAAAAATACAAGAAAAAAAACTAAACGAAAAATTGCACACACAAACAAATTTGAAATAGTAATACCTGGCCCGGAAAGGTTTAGATCTTCTCCAAACATCGAGAAGTGATAAAGCGTCATCAAGAGTGATTGTATTCTTCAAGCCAATATCGTTTACGAACTTCACATTGTTAACCTATGTAACAACAAACAAAATCGGAGTGGATATTAGTTCTGTTGAGTTATAAGTATGCCTAGAAAAAAATTCTAAAATTGCTAACCTTTGGAACAACATATGGTACCCTGTCATTAACAACTTCTCGCACCAGTTCACAGTCATGGAACAGATCCTTAGGAAAATGAAGTTGAGTATCCTTATCAGAAACCAACCATTGAACACCATTGAGGATTTTTGTAACATAAGAGGTATAAGGCTTGTTGCCGAAATTACTGTCCCACAGTTGATTAAGCACCTTCAACAGGTACTTACTCTTCTCCTTATCGCCTTTCGAGGAAATATGTGACAACAAATGCGTTAACTCTTGAGAATCCCAGACACCTTTTTTAACTTCAACTATTCTCACAAAATCAGAGACTCCCAATTTGCACAAGAATTTTTTTCCATTTCTGTGATCCTTTACGTAAGGATTTGCAAACAGGGTGCTTTAGATAGCTGATATCAATCTCAAACCATTTCATACCAGTCCCACTACCAAGCCATATATTCGTGCACCAATTAGTATATGGCTATATGCATAACAAGTACAAAGATATGGTTGTACTCACTGTTTTAACTGCCTGTGATGGCAAACTCCCAGTTGATAAACATTGAATCAAAGATGGAAGATAGATACGCAGAGGAGGATTCTCGGCCACTCCTAACTCATTCACGAAGAAATCATGGAGGCCAGGATAAACATCACATAACCTATTGCTGAGTGAACGATGAGTCATACTTTGGTCAGACTGAGAATCGGGTGAATTTGTTTGTTCCATTAAAGAAACGATAGGATCATGCCATTGCCAATATACTTTCTTTGGGATGAAGAATAAACCAACCACGTCTGTCTTGTCTGTAGTAGCATGCGAATGTGAGGGATAAATATGAAAGCTTTGAGAGTTCAAATCTCAACCATTCTTTTGTTGAGTAAGCTCATCTATTCCAATAATATCATGTGTAGGCTTGGAATTTTGAGATATACGGCAGATTTAGATCTCATCTAAAAACTTATACACGCAACCCAATATATCAGAAAAGAAAACTTAAACAAATATTGCACACACAAAAATTTGAAACAGTAATTACCTGGCCCGAGGAAAGATTTCTTAGATTTCTCCAAAACATCAGAAAAGATTAAAGCGTCATCAAGAGTGATTTTTTCTTCATATGCAATTTTCGTTTACAAAACTTCACATTGTTAACCTATTTACAACAACAAATCGGACGTGGATATTAGTTCTGTTAGAGTTTAGTTATGCTACAAAATAAAATCTAAAATTGCTAACCTTTGGAACAGCATATGGTACCGTGTCACTAAGAATATCTCGCACCAGTTCAGAGTCACGGAACAGAACCTTAGGAAAGTGAAGTTGAGTATCCTTATCAGAAACCAACCATTGAACACCATTGAGGATGTTTATAACATAAGAGGTAAAAGGCTTGTTGCCAAAATTACTGTCCCATAGTTGATTAAGTACCCTCAACAGGTACTTACTCTTCTCCTTGTCGCCATTCGAGGAAACATGTGACAACAAATGCGTTAACTCTTGAGAATCCCAGACACCTTTTTTAACTTCAACTATTCTCACAAAATCAGAGACTCCCAATTTGCACAAGAATTTTTTTCCATTTCTGTGATCCTTTACGTAAGGATTTGCAAACAGGGTGCTTTAGATAGCTGATATCAATCTCAAACCATTTCAAACCTTCTTTTCTAATTGCATAAGGCGAAACAAAGGCGGGACGTCTTGCATTTTGACCCCTATAGAATCCCATTGATCTACATTAAGTTCCAAAACAACATCTTCCACCACTTTCGCACTCGAAACGTGCTCTCCGCTACTTACAATACCCCGTCGCGCCTTGGTTACCGCTTTACCTATCTTCATGATATACACATTCTGTTCCATCACATTCTCACCGTATGATAAGTTAGGGTTTTGAATTGGGAGGTTAGGGTATGGTTGTTGTGGCGGTGGTTGGGCGTATGGTGGAGGGTGGTAATAGAGGTTGTGAAGGTAGTTATGGTGGTTGAGATATGGTGGTTGACCGGTGATATAAGTGAACTGCGGTGGTCGTTGACCGTACATGGTGGTGGTGTGAATTAGCCGCCAGCTAATTTTTTCAGTTGTTTGATTTATCCCAAATTAACTTGTAGGGGTGTTTGTTTAGGCTTATAGATGGCTTAACAGCTTATTTGAACTTGTATAAGTTTATTACCATATACCGTAATAAACTAAGCTATAAATTTTGATATAAGAAAATTTTGAGACTTAGAGAAGGGAGTCTGGTGACGAGAGAAGCTCGTCACTGCCTACGTGGCTTACCCTCGCCACCACACCACTCGCCCTCGCCACTTCAAAAAATTCGGTGTCTCGTTACTGCAACGAGTCAAATAAGACAAAGATAAAAGTTTATAGCCGTTTGCTTTTAAAATGCAACGGTTATTTTTTTTTATTTTAAAACTTTTTTAATTTTAAAATTAATACGCACTTTTCACTATAAATAACATTTCATTTTTACATTTTAACACACACTTCTCTACCAAAAACTTCTTACTTTCAATATCTGAACACGTCTTCTCTACAAAAAAAAATGCCTCAACCACCAATTAAACCCGGTTACTTTACTCATCTTCTCAACTCCAACCCGCAACAATACTCATCTTCTCCGAACCAATCGAATCCGTCTACCCAGGTTCACAAAACTCAAATTCTTCCTCGCAACCGTATCCTCCTTTTGGAACGCAAATGTCACCCGAACAAGCTTATCAATCACAATTGGCGTATCATCAACAACAACAATACGGCTTCCAAAATTACTTGAATCCAAGAAATACTCCACCACAATTTTTTTCACAACAATCATCACAACCACAATTCAAAGTACCAAAAGCCAAAGATCCCCGTGATGCTAGGCGTAGAATGAAAAAAACGAGGAAACATTCCGTTGTCGATTTGGACGAGAGCGATGATGATAACATGCCAGATAAGCGAGCGATTACCCGTTGGAATCGCGACGAAGAAATCTTGCTAGCCGAGACTTGGATCGAGCACTCTCAGGACGCCAATATCGGAAAAGACCAAGAAGATGACGTTTATTGGAACTGGTTATGCAAGATTTCAACTCGCGAACAACATCTCCTCCTCGTACCAAAAATATGATGACGGGAAAATGGTCGAGGATGCACGGTGATTGCCAAAGGTTCAACGCTATTTACAAACACTTAACTCGTAAAAGCGGAGAAAGTGATGCTGACTTGGCCGAGAATGCAAAGACGAGTTATATAGAACAATGTGGTAGAAAATTTCAATATGATCACGTGTGGGTTATTTTGAAAAATTAGCCCAAATGGAATGCGGCGTAGCCGATTGATGTGAAAAATAAATTATGTTTGTGTGAAAAATAAAAGAGAAAATAAAATTGTGGGTGGTGGGGCAAAAGTGAAGAGATATGGGTGTGTTATGAGTGAAGGGGTATTTTTGAGTGAGAGTGAGATGCTGATGTGGCAAGCTGTGAGGCCCAAATGAAGAGATGTATCTCTTTGCCATACTCCTTGCTCATAGGGTGCGTTTGGTTTGTAATCGGGATTGGTATCGGATTTGAATTTGAAAAAGATATGAAAGAAAAAGAGGAGAGAGAAAATATATAATAATATAATAAAATATATAATTTATAAATAAAAATTAATTTAAAAGTATTATTTGTAAAATAAATATGAGGAAAAAACAAATATTTAAGTGTAAATAATAAGATATGGATTAGAATCCTCTAAAGTTGAGTCAAACATGATACATCATGTTTACCAATCACAAATTAGTTAATTGTATAAAACTTTTTCTTTTAATAAAAATTATGGGCCCACTTATTTATTTCCACTCACAATAAACTTAACATGATCAATCATGTTTGACCATAACTTTAGAGGATCATTTTCCATAAGATATATGGTTGATAATACTAGAGAGTGTGGGCCTTTGTCAGAAAATAAATGCATTCCATGGAAATCTAGCAACTCAAAGTGGAATCAGATTTTTCGTTGATTTCATTCTTTAAACTAGGGGTGAGCAACGGTCCAAAACCGGACCGGACCGGACCGAGACCGAAATGGTCTAAAAAGCCGGACCGTGGACCAGACCGAAATGGTACGGTCCGGGTCGGTTCGGTCCTCGGTCCGATCCGGTCCTATAAGGCTTAATCTCGGGTTTTTGGTCGGACCGACCGGACCGAAGACCGAATTGATCCAAAACCCCGGACCGCGGTCCGGTCCGGTCGGTCCGGTTTTCCGGTCCGGTCCGATCCACCGGTCTATTTGCTCAGCCCTACTTTAAACTATCATTGTATTCCACGAACACAAAACCCATATAACAAACGTCCCC
>BQNB010001598.1:0-85865 GCA_026074375.1 Tanacetum coccineum | reverse complement strand
GCTGTGCATATCAATGTTACCTGTAAAACTAATCCTAGATGGGCTGATCGATTCTTAACATGTGGTATCAGAGCAGGTTGCTCTTGATATCTAGGGTTGTTCAAGGTTTTCGTATCTATTTTATGGAGATAAGATGCTGTCAAATGTTTGTTCTTGGTATGATTACGTGTGTTGATTTTTCAGAAAACCCTAATTTTGAAAAAGATAGGGTTCGATCGTGTGTTGATTTTTCAGAAAACCCTAATTTGTATCTATTTTATGGAGATAAGATGCTGTCAAATGGTTGTTCTTTGTATGATTAGGTGTGTCCATTTCTACTTATATTCCTTTCTAATATAAGTTCGACGTCATGTGGATAGTGCAAGACATAAGACATAAGTTTGGGAAATTCTACTTCTTCAACATATGGGCTATACTCATTTTTCTTCATCAATAATTACTACTTGGAGCCTACTGAGTTCGAGATTCATGAGATGGTTAGCATACTTTCAAGGGAAGCTTATTGTTAACATGTTTAACCGTCTAGATGTACCACTTAAGGGGAAGTGTTCACAAGTTGCTTATCTACAGATGACCCCTATTAGATGATTACAAAAAGGGGAAGAAGACTATATGGTTTGCAGCTTATTTATGAGTGGTGACATGTACAAGAAGATCTTAAGTCAAGGGGAAGCTTTGAAGATTGTTTCATTCATGGAGATATTTTTGTAATATCAAATAGGGGAAGATTGTTGGGTTTATTAATTTGATGATTACAAAACTACATATGCTTAAATGAAGACGAATGAAACAACAAGGGATTAATATGACACTTTGGTATTCTACATATGGAAGAATTAAAAGCTGGAAGATTTCCATGAAGATAGGCATATGGTTTGTAGCTTATTTATGAGTGGTGACATGTACAAGAAGATCTTAAGTCAAGGGGAAGCTTTGAAGTTTTGTTTCATTTAGGGAGATGATTATATCTCAACTTCAGGAGAAGCTTTGGCTTTATGATGAAGTTTGTACATAACTTTGTTTGTTTTGTCATCATCAAATAGGGGAAGATTGTTGGGATTCTTGATTTGATGAGACAAAATAAATAAAAGAATGAAACATAAGGACTAAATCTAGCATATTAGAATTCTACAAGCTGATGGAGAGTTATGAAGATTTGGTCAAAGATTTACAAGATAAAGATAAGAAAGTATTTAAATTAGTTTAATTAGTTTCCTTATCATATTGATTTTCTTCCTTTGTAAGTCATGATCTCTCCCTATATAAAGAGATCATAGACATAGGTTTTAGATATAGCAGAGTCGACTGATGAGAGTCGAATAGTAAAAGGAAGGTTTTAATTAGTTTTATCATCTAAGTTAATTTTCATAAACCTTATCTTTTCCTCATACCAAAGTTAACTTTGTTGATGAGCAACTAATTGTGTTTCAACTTTCTTTAATGCTTGAGTATATGCCTGTATGTCTATACTGTCATCTCCAAGTTGTTCCCTCTGTTCATCATACAATTGTTTAAGCTTATTATATGATGCAACACATTTATCAGAACAAGATTTTACCTCATTACTGGAACTGTTTGAGTTGAATGCCATCAAAGCATGATCTTCTTCTTCTTCCTCAGCTTGTCCACTCCAGTCAATTACACCAACATCAATAGTTAACAATGCTTTGGGCTGTTCTTGCTTTCCTGTTCTTTGATCTCTTCCTTTGTACCCTGTATTCTTAGCATTTCCACCAAATCTGGTTTTAATGGCATCCCACATTTCTTTAGCATCAGATATATTGTGAAATCTTGCTAAATGATCTTCTGGAAGAGCCATAAGCAAGGTGGTCCTTGCTTTTCTTTCTCTTTCTCTTGCCAAAATTTCTTCAGCAGATTTAGGAGGCAGAATCTTGATTTGACCTTGTGTATCTGTGGAGATTGATACAGGACCATTTCCATTTTGTATGACCTCCCATACAGGATAGTCTGTATGAGCCAAGTAATGTTCCATTTTCATGGCCCATATATCATATTCACCTTTCTTCAGAATGGGGAGTTTTATGGTTGAAACAGTGTGAGGGGCTTGTTGTGTTGGTGGTGGTGGATTTGGTGGTTGGTTGTTAATGTTTTGATCATCTTCTCCTGCCATGGATGTGATTGTTTAAGGTAAAGGTTTATAAAAGCTTTGTTTTGGTTTTGGTTCTTCTTACTCAGAGTTTCTCACAGGCTCTGATACCACTTGTGAGTCCCAAACTGAACAGATCTTTGCAGCCTGCTAAGGGTGATAGCCAACTTGTATAAATACAGATTGACTATAGAGAAACACTGACTATGAATACTTATTGTATATGCGGAATCTACACAATAGTATTAAGAAGAACAATGAATACTAAACTTTGATTTCTATTAATCTGCTTTAAGGGTTACAGATTACTAACTATGATAACTAATGTTGTGGTGTGAATGATATTGGAAGTGATGATTTTCTCTAAACCCTACGGCTCCTTTTATAGATTAAGGAGTCCAAGTAGGTTACAAAGACTATTAATACTTTCTATATTATTCTACATCAATACTATTAATGGTTTCCATAATTCCTAGTCAAACCATTCAATATATTTAATACACATTAATGCATTTCCTAATAAACCATGTAACTAACTATTAGCATTAATGTGTTCTTCCATCTTGTTGTAACTCTTCATCAACATAATAACTCAACATTAATGTTGTATCTTCATATTAATGTTGATTCTTGTAACTTGTCTTCATTTCTTTAACTTTGACTAAAAGTAGTTTCACCATCATTAATTCATGAAGACTTTAATTCCCAACAATCCTCCCCTAAACTTGATATTCACTTTGTTAACATCAAGTTTCTTGAGTATAAGCTTCTTGATCACTAGGAGGAGGCTTCCAAACACTTCTTCACTTCTAAAGTAGTTTCTTTGTCATCTTCCACCTTTTGCTGTTTGAACTCTTGTTGTTCTTGTTTCTAGCATCATTTGAAATTTTGAAACAATCCTCATTGTTTGGATGCATCATTATGTTAAGAGTTCTTTAAATTCTCTAAATCATGAACCATGGTAAAAAATTAGATTACATAATTTCTAACAATCTTCCCCTAAACTTGAACTTCACTTGTTAACTTCAAGTTTCTTCTGATTGAGCTTTTGAGGATTGTATCCAAGCACTTCTTGACTGCATTCTTTATCTTTATGATCATATGCTTTGTGATTTTATTGTAAGCAGATCATACTTTTGCTTTCAATCTTAAATTTGCATCTCATCTCTTCTGCATCACAACTACACAGCAACATCCAACTAAGTTGGCTTTGCAGTTTTTGGAAAACTACCAACCATCAACGGATTTGATATCTCTTTACCAGTAGCCGTTTGCTCTGGAGTAGCCAACTCATTGTTTGTAAAAACATGGTGAGTTGATTACCATACAGTTTTTGGTAAACTGTCAACCATCAACGGATTTGAGAAGTCTTTACCAAAGCCGTTTGCTTTGGACTATCCAGTTCTTGGTGTCTGCTAAACATGGTGAACTGATGACCATTTGTTGTGTGGTGATTAAACCAACACTTAACAAACCTTCTCATCTCTATTTAAACTTGCTGATAATAAATTCAGTTAAGAACAAACTGAAAGTAATTCAGTTTTGTCTAAATCGTCCGAGAACCAAAATGTGTGTTGTCCGATATCAGAGGGAATCAAAGGCAAGAACTACCTTGCTTCAGTCTATTCCTGATGATTATGTGGCTGATTTCAGAATATAAGATGTGCTAGGGATATATGGAATGCAGTTAAGCTTGGTTTGGTGAAATGCGAATCCAAGAAGTAGAAAGTCTATGCTGAAGCAAGAATTTTCAGAGTTCAGATTGTGAAGCGAGGGATTGCTTAAAGGTTATGACAGATGCAAAAAGATTCTGAGTCAGCTTAACAACTCAAGCAAGCCTTGCAGGATGAAGAAAAAAAAATATTTACATCTTAAGTTTCTAAAGAGCTTTGCTTTATCATGGGTCTATAGGTAGCTTTAACCTTGAAACAAAGGTGGACTTGAACTTCATCTTTGATGATTTGTACTACAAGTTACAAGACTCTTTTCTTCTCCTTTTCCTATTGTGGTAGATATCAAAGATACTCTACTTTTTCTTAAGCAATCTGCATGTCAAGCATTCTGCAATTTGTAGTAACACCAGGATGCTAGCAAAAAAGATTCATATTGCAGCATAGTCCAAGCTATACTTCATCTACCTAACTGTTCCATAAACTCTAAGACCTGGGTTCACAGAAAATTATTGTTTTTTTTTCTTTTTATTTTTTTTATTTTTTTTTTTTTTTTTTTTTTTTTTGTTTTCTTTTATTATGGTAATGTAATTGAAGATCTTTCTTCAATCTTTTGTTGCTGATACTAGCCAGAACAACAACTGGGCTTCTCGATGTATTTTGATCAGATAGAAAAACTATATCTGGAGGAGATGGACTTAAATGGCAAATGGCTATGCTTTCTGTTAGAGTACACAAGTTTGAGCAGAAAGCTGGAAGGAAGATTAATTTTGATAAGAAGGAATCTGCTAGGTTCAACAAGAGAGGGTCAGATGTTACACAGTGTCTTCAAAGTGGCCATTTGCCAGAGAATGCAGGGCAAAGGGAGGAAATGACAAGCAGATATATTCCTCATTTAAGATTCAGGAGATTGGAAAGAAAGAAGAAGATTCTAAAGCCTTGATCACTATTGATACATTGGTTGATTGGACAGAGCATGATGGTCAGAGTGATGGAGTTATTGCTCCTAAAGAGTTTGGTATGATTGCTGGTTGTGATACTGAGGATGCAATTGAAGAAGGTGCTGCCAAGATATTAAACATGATCACTGGAGCTGATACAAAGGATAGCAGTACTGCAGGTGATGCTGGAGAATTTGCTCTTAGGGTGTCCTTCTTGAGGTAATGACTTGCCTTTTGGTTGTGATTTAATTAGTATAATGAAACTTCTAAAGCTAAGCATAATGAACTTAATGAACAAAATAGTGAATATTTTATACAAGTTCAAGCTTATAAGAACTCACTTAAAACTTTGGAAAAACAAAAGAGAGTTCTTCAGAAAAATCAGTTGACACTTGAAGACAAGATTAGGGTGTTGTCTATTGAACTAGAAAATACAACTAATCTGCTAAAACATTCTGAAAGAATAAACGCTATTGTTGAGACTGCTAAGAAAGAACTACAGACAAAACTTGATAATCACTTGTACTAATTGAAAAGGGAGAACCTCTTCCAAAAACTTGTTCAGATTAATTGATAGTTCCATGTCTATTAGAACAAAAGTGGGTTTGGGATTTAATAACTATATAAGTGAAAATGAGTTAGGATGGGATGACTCTGCATTTATTGTATTTACCACTAACTCTGAAGAAGTGGAAGGTAGACCTCTTTTCTAATTGGTTTGGCCAACAAACTGATAGTATGAAAGTTGTGCCTCCACCTCTTTCTGGAGACTACACTCCTTTATCAGACCACAGTGACTTGGATGAATCACAAATGTCTTATGGTACAAAGTCCTCAACCTCTGGTTACTCTAATTCTGTGTCTAATGACTCTGTCTCTTGTGATAACAGTGACATCTCTTCAGAGGTCAACACAAATGACTTTGCCTCCAGTGATTCTAGTGTCAAATCTTCAGAGCCCAAGTCAAATGATTCTACCTCCTGTACTTCAACTTCCAGTGAATCTACAACTGAGAGTGAAGCTGAGATTGAGACCAATTTTGGGACACTTATCCAAGAACCCATTATTGTTCAGGATTTACCTAGTTTCTCTTGTAATAGTTCTGATAAGAATGAAAACAATTCTAGGACTTCTTGTAATAAAGATGGTTATTTCAATAAAAAGGCAGGTCATTTTAGGAAAAATGCTTCATCTGTTTCTAAGTTATAGTACTCATCTTATTAAGGATTGTGATTTTTATGAGAAACAAATGGCTAATAAGACTGTTGGTAGTGGGGTGGGACCTGTACATGGTAGGAATAATGTTAATCATCAAAATCAGTTTGTCCCACAAGCTGTGCTTCTTAGGACTGGCAAATTAAATATTTCTCCTGCTCAGTTCCTACTGGTAAGCCAAAGGTGCCCGCACCAGTTCCTACTGGTAGGTAAAATAGGCCTTTTCCAGTTCCTACTGGTAGAGGATATTCTGTATCAGTAACTTCTGGTTGGTGGAACAGTACTGCTAGACCTATGCCCCATTTTAATAGACCTACAAGTTCTTATTTCCAGACTTATACACCATATATACCTCAAATGTACAATAATCAAATGGAATATGGTGGGGTGAGATGGGAAACTGCTGTTAAGCCCTCAGCAGGTTGTTCTTGGAACACACATAGAAAAGGTTTATAATGGGTACCCAAGAACAATGGTGGATCTCATACATCTTCATGGAAAACCTTTTCAAATCCACAAGGCAGACCCAAGTCATAAAGGCTTGGGTCCCCCTTAGATACTAACTTTTCCCATGTTGTATATTGTAGGAAAATTTTTATTCTGATGCTGAAGATGAAGGGATCTTTGATAGTGGTTGTTCTAGAAGTATGACTGGTAACATGGAAAGACTGGACGACTTTCAAGAATTTCAAGGAGGAAAAGTGACTTTTTGTGGTGGTGAAGGAAGGATTACTGGCAAAGGGACAATCAGAGCTCCCACACTAGATTTTAAAAATGTCTACTATGTGAAGGAACTGCAATAATTCAGCTTGTTCTCCATCTCTCAGATTTGTGACAAGAAGAATAGAGTTCTCTTCACAGACACTAATTGTCTTGTGCTATCCAAGGATTTTAAGCTTCTAGATGACAATATGGTGCTACTTAGGGTTCCAAGGAAACATAATCTTTACACCATTAACTTGAATAATCTCAGTCCCAAGGGAAATTTAGCTTGTTTGGTGGCAAAAGCCTCAGTTGATGAATCTGTGAAATGGCATAGGAGGATGGGTCATGTGAACTATAAAAACATGAACAGGTTGGTAAAGGGTAACTTAGTTAGAGGTTTACCCCCTAAACTTTTCAAGGATGACCATACGTGTGTTGCATGCTGTAAAGGCAAGCAACACAAAGCCTCTTATAAGGCTATTACTACTGTGAGATCCATTTCTGAACCTTTGCAATTGCTTCATATAGATCTCTTTGGTCCTACTTCAATTAGAAGCATTGAACACAAATATTACTGCCTTGTGATCACTGATGACTATAGCAGGTTTTGTTGGGTTTTCTTTTTAGAACATAAGGATGAGACATATCCTATCCTTAAGGGATTTATTAATCTTGTTGAAAACCAGTTGAACAAAAAGGTCAAAGCTATAAGACGTGATAATGGTACAGAGTTCAAAAATGCTCAAATTATTGAACTCTGTGGGTCAAAAGGGACAAAGAGGGATTATAGTAATGCCAGAACCCCACAACAAAATGGGGTTGCTGAGAGGAAAAATAGAACCCTCATAGAGGCAGCTAGAACTATGTTGGCTGACTCTAAGTTACCTACTATGTTTTGGACTGAAGTAGTAAGAACTGCTTGTTATGTCTTGAATAGAGTGTTGGTAACTAGTCCTCATAATAAGACACCCTATGCCTTATTGATTGGGAACATTCCATTAGTTAGTCATTTTAAACCCTTTGGGTGTCATGTGACCATTCTAACCACAAGTGATCATTTGGGTAAGTTTAATGGCAAGGCTAATGAAGGCTACATTGTTGGATACTTTGCAAGTAATAGAGCCTACAGGGTGTACAATGTGTCTAATAAAAGGGCATAAGAGACTATGAATCTGAGGTATCTTGAGGAAAAACCTAATGTACAGGGTCTTGGTCATGAATGGTATTTTGACCTCGATTATTTGACTGATTCTTTAGGCTATAAACGTGATAAAGCTAACCAATCTGCAGGAACACACGAAGCTTCAACTAACCCTGCAGGTACACAAGATGCTGATTCAGACTCAGAATGTGATGAACAAGTCATCATTATCCCTTCTTATCCATCACACAGCATACAAGAAGCTGAGCCTAAAGATATTTCTGGTGATGAAGTTGATGATTCTCCTCTTGACTCTGCTGAAGAAATTTTTCAAAAGGAGCTTGCAAGACTGAAAGGTCAGGAACAAAGAGCCACCTCTGATGCAAAAGATACTGAGGAACTTCAGGAGAGAGCAAGTACAAAATCAGTTCCTTCTGGTAGCATCCAAATTCCTTCTGGTGAAACAACGATTTCTACTGGTAGTGTTCCAGTTCCTACTGGTAGTCCAACTGACTCATTCTCTGATGATGAGCCTACAACACGATTTCCCAGTCCATCTGACCTTGGAAATAATGAACCCTCACTTGGTATTTTCTCTTCTTTATCTTATGATGATGAGTTTGGTGCTGATCTAAACAATTTAGCATCAACTATGGAAGTCAGTCCTGTGGCAACTAAGCGAATCAATACAATTCATCCTCAATCTCTGATTATTGGGGATCATACTTCAGCTGTGCAAACGAGAAGCAAGGTCAATAAGACTCCTACTGGTGAATCTGCTTTTATCAGTTATATTCATGACCAGCAGAGAAACAATCATACAGACTTTCAACATTGTCTGTTTGCTTGTTTTCTTTCTCAAGTTGAACCACGAAGTGTAGCTCAGGCCCTTGAAGATCCAAGCTGGGTTGATGCTATGCAGGAAGAGATGCAACAGTTCAAGTTTCAAAATGTATGGGTTCTTGTTGATTTACCTGAAGATAAATATGCTATTGGGACTAAGTGGATACTCAAAAATAAGAGAGATGCCAGGGGGATTGTTGTAAGGAACAAGGTTAGACTTGTAGCACAAGGACATAGATAGGAGGAGGGCATTGATTATGATGAAGTCTTTGCTCCAGTTGCAAGAATAGAGGCAATCAGATTGTTTTTAGCATTTGCCTCTTACCTGGGATTTATGGTTTATCAGATGGATGTTAAGAGTGCGTTTCTTTATGGTAGAATTGATGAGGAAGTATATGTCACTCAACCTAAGGGATTTGTGGATCCTCAACATCCCAAGAAGGTCTACAAGGTAGTCAAAGCTCTATATGGACTTCATCAAGCACCAAGAGCTTGGTATGCAACCCTTTCTACCTTTTTGCTGAAACATGGTTACAGAAGGGGCACCATTGACAAGACTCTCTTTCTTAAGAAGCACAAAAGAGATATCATCCTGGTACAAGTTTATGTGGATGACATCATTTTTGGATCTACAAAGAAGGCCTGGTGTGATGAATTTGAGGCCTTGATGAAGGGAGAATTTGAAATGAGTGCTATGGGAGAACTTACTTTCTTCCTAGGATTACAAGTTCAGCAAAGACCTGATGGAATTTTTATCAATCAAGACAAGTATGTGCAAGAGATCTTGAAGAAGTTTGATTTGGAGTGTGTCAGGACTGCTACTACACCCTATGAAGCTCCAAAGCCTAAGTCCAAGAATGAACCTGATAGTCCTGTAGTCCTGTGAGTGTACATTTGTACAGGTCCATGATAGGTTCACTAATGTACTTGACAGCTTCAAGGCCTGATATAATGTTTGATGTTAGTGCTTGTTCAAGGTTTCAAGTCACTCATACTACTTCATATTTGGAAGCAGTGAAGAAGATTTCAAGTATCTTAAAGGCAATCTAGGTTACTTATGTAACCTCTAAGAGTCACCTTTTGTGCTTGAAGCTTATAGTGATAGAGGATTATTCTAGTGGCAAACAAGGCTAGGAAATCCACAACTGGTGGAAGTGCAGTTTCTGGGTAGTGAGGTGATCCGAATGGCAAACAAGAAGCAAACAATTGTGTCTACCTCTTCCACCTGAAGCTGAGTATAGTTGTTGCCTGCTAACTGTTGTAGGTCAGGTACTCTGATCTAAAATTATTGTTATGAATTATGGGTAATAACTTTAGTGAAACCAAAATCTTTATTGATAACCAAAGTACCATTGCATAGTTAAAAACCCAATTTTTCACTACAGGACCTAAGCACATAGAAATTAGGCACCATTCATAAGAGATGCTCAATGAAAAGGAAACTTATTTGAGTGCTTAAAATACATACAAATGATAATGGTGGCTGATTTTTTTTGTTAACCAAGGCATTTTGATGGACCTAGAGTTTAATCATCTTGTGGTTTAACCATTGGGATTAGCTCAATCCATAGATCTATATTGAGGGGAGGAATTCTGAAGTCCAAAGGGAGGACTGTTGTTGTAAAATTTTCTATAATATTGGTTTTTTAAATTTTTTTTACCACTTAGTTTTTTGTGCTACAATATGGTTCTCCTAGTAGTTGTATCTTTCTCCTGGTAGTTTTAACTTTTTCTACTGGTAGTTTTAGTTCCTCTTGCTTGTCTATAATTAGTTCATTCTGGTAGTTAATTTTCCTTTCCATTTTATTGTATCTGTTTTGTGTGTATTGGCCTAATCTTTTGCAGACTAATGGTTCAAGAGGGTGGATTAGTCCTTTTCTAGTGTTCTACATGGACCACGTGGTTTTATTTTGATGCCAAAGTGTTCATACTGGTAGTTCAAGTGTTCCCTCTGGTGTAACCAGAGTTCCTACTGGTAGTTTTCATTTTTCCTACTGGTAGACCACTTCCTACTGGTAATGTTAATTTTACTTCTGGTTGACTTTTCTTTGTGCTGGTTATATCTGTTCGTGCTGATAGATTAAATTGAGTTTTATCTTCATTAAAAGTTACATTTAAGATATTGGTGTCATTTTATTAGTCAAAGGGTTTTCTACTTAAATGGATAATTACTGTTTTCTCACATTTTAACAGTTATTTATTTATTTTTCCATCAAACCCTTAATTTCCAAAACGGCCAATAGAATTGAAGATCATTTTCTCTATATAAATTAATTACCATTCTTTACCAAATATCAACTCCTAATTGCGATCACCACCCAGCACAAAATCTCAACCTTATCTCCACAGCATCAATGGCCGCACTAAGATACAGGGATGAACACAACAAAGTGGGTTACTTGCAAAAACCCAAAGGCAGTGATGATTATCATCAGATTCTTGACTTTTTGGGGGCTTCTCACATAAGGTATGCTCTCACCATTAACCCCATCATCTTTGACTCATTAGTCAAACAATTCTGGTCTACGGCTACACTCAGGTCTCCTGAGTTAGGCCCATCCGCTATCACTAAGCTACCATTGATGCGACTCCCTACACAATTACTGAGGACTCAGTAAGGGGTCAACTTCAATTAGCTGATGATGGTGGTATTGATGATTTACCCATTGCGGACATATACTCTAGAATGGATAATCTTGGATATGTCACTGAAGGCAAGTTAACCTTTTACAAGAATAAGTTTTCACCTCAATGGAGGTTTTTGGTTCATATCATTCTTCACTGTCTCAGTTCTAAGTCTGGTAGTTGGGATCAATTTAGTAGCCCAATTGCTGTTTCTTTTATTTGTCTATCTGATAGGAGGAAATTTAACTAGTCTAGATACATTTTAATGTATCCTGGATTTCTTCAAACCATTTTGGCTATAGAAACTATTAATACAACACAATACAAAGTGTTCAAGCTATCTAGTAAACTTTTTGCTAATATGAAGCTTAACTTTGTGGGGCAACCTATGCCACTTTTAGCTGCTATGCTTTCTCAAGCAGGTGAAGGTGCAGGGGTAGTTGCACCAGCTGTCCGCAGAAATCATATCCTCAAACCTATTCCAGAGCCTATCCGTGAGAACTGACCAACCTCAGACCATTGACTGCACCCTACAGACACAAACTTCTGACCTATGCTCTAGTCTTTGAGCATGGTCAAAGTTCAGACCCAGATATTGCTTCTTTTTCACAAGTCCAAGAGACTAATGATGCACCTTTCACTTCCACTAATGTGGATGATGAACCTTTAAGAGGTTCTTTCCATGCATCTCCACCAAGGTCCACTCGAGCTTCCCCTGTAGGTCACACTTCAGAGGGTAGAGGAACTACCTATACTCTAACTGCTTTTGTCCTTTTGTAGTTTCTACTCTTGTGCTCAGCAATTAAATTCTTAGAAACTGAGCTCAAAGGCCCACAAGAAAGCTATTTAAGGATGTGGTGGGAAAGTTGGTCAACAATAGAAATTCATAAGCAATGAAATGAAACCTACAGACAAAGAAAGGAAGGAAGGTGGTTGTGAGTGATTCTGACAAAGAAGATAGAGGAGAGCAAGATGTGGATTTTGATGCTCTACATGCATTGGCTAATGTAGTTGTGACTGTTGATTCCACTAAATCTCTTGGTGGTGCTTCTAGTCATTCTGCTGCTATGTTCTTATGATCCTACTATGCTTGTTCCTACTACTAATGTTACCTACTGAAGTTTCCTTCTGGTGTTGCTTCTACTGGGTCCTTTTGCCTCAAACCGTTTCTCCTGTAGCAAACAACTTTTCCCTACCAGTATTTCTTTCCTGCTGCTAAACCAATTCTGCTAGTAGTGGTCTACAACAGTACTCCTTCATCACTACAAAGATGCCAGAAAGGAAAAGGTGTTGGCTGCTGTGTAGAACTTACTCCAACACAAGATAAGACTTTTCAAGCAATTAGAAGAAGAAAGACTAGAGTGGGAAAGGCTGCTCAAAGAGATTACAAGCTCAAAACTAGCAGATTTGGAAAAGCAAAGAGCTTTTAATCTCCTTACAAAGATGCTAATTTAGCTAGGCAGATGTCTCAAGACTTTGAGATGACTAAAGACCAAAGAAAGAGACAGCAAGAGGTTCTTGCATCTGCTGCAAACTACTCAGATGCTGCTTGGGATATAATTTTGGCTCGTCTTCAAGCAAATCCAAACTTATCTCCACATTTGTCGGGGTAATTTTACTGATGATTGAATTGTAGCTAAAGATGGTTTCTTGGTCAATTCTCGAAGAAAAGGAACTTGCTGAGCACGGGCTCAAGAACGGTAGGGATAGACTATGACAACCAGCTCATCTCAAGGCAATATATGAGAACTTATGTGAAGAATCAAGGTCCTACTGTATACACTACTGGTTGGACTATGGCTTAGGTTCGAAAACTCTCTCCTGAACAGCTTCAAGAAGAGTTTGATAAGATTCAAAGAGCTATTGCATTCATAAGAGGTCTGAAAAGAGATGGAAGTCCAATGACTACTGCCTTTTCAAAGAAACTCAAGACGTCTGAGTGATGATGAAGTAAGACGTTGAAGCTCTTTCCTCACGGTGTTTCCACAAGAAGTAGAATTGAAGCTAGCTCCTTCACAGGATGTTCACAGAGAGAAAGTTATGATGCCCTTCTCATCTCATAATAATTCCATAAAGCTAAGTTGAAATCCTTCTCCAAAAAAAAAAAAAGCTATAGTGAGGATGTTGAAGTTCCTTCTAACTATTGCTTCTCAAGCATAAAACAAACTGGGCCTCTCACTCAAGAAGGTTGGTACAAAGAAAAAGCTATTAGCAGAAAAGAAGTGTTCATTACTTCTCATCTACCATATTATTCTACACATATGAAATGTGTTTGGAGTGTTTGATTCCAATTGAAGAAGGAGATCCTGACTACAGTTGACACAAATTATGCATTAATAGTCTTCTAATAAGGATCTGCTTCTGATTGTGATAGCACCGTTTTATTTAATATTGCTGTTGTTGACTGAGTTATTGCCTTCGAGGGTTTTAGGATCGAACAAATGCCATCTACAGACTAGACAACGTCATCGCAAGTACTTCACAAGCCTTAGGAGAAAACCTTTACTTGCACTAGAGTCAGACTTGGATGACAATTTGGACACGTGCATAGACGTTTTACAAGATAAGTAAAGCTGATGATTGGTCCTGTTCTTTAGGAAGATCTTAAGATTTTGGATGGATTCACCTGATAAGTGAATGATGTAATGATTTTGGAAGAACCAACACACTCTGGAGTAAAATCAAAACTAAGCTAAATTCTTTTTTCTGTGTTCAGGGTGTTGGAGAGACAGTTCATTGGACTTATGGTTAATACATATGTTTTGGTGGACAAGAAGTATCGAGTCCTCCTCACTAGTAAAGCCTTAGTCCAGAAGGATGGCATCCCGATGGTCATCAGCTGGAGATGAGAGTGTGCACGGGAGGGGTGACGCGCGACGTGGGGTATCAGTTGTGAACGTTATCTCCGACACTAGGGGTGGTGGGGGGGTCGGACGCTTTGTCATGGGTTTCTGTGAGTTCTTCACACTGTTGTTTTTGTCTTTTGTTATTTTACATTGACGTGCTTCAGTCATTGGAACCTATCAAAATAGTGCCTTTCTCAACATAAAACAAACCTAGTCTCAGATCGACGGCGGAGTCGCGGACACAAGAAGAGGGCGCGCGGTCAGGGTGATACATCCACAGCTCATCGGAAGAATAAGTTATCAACTAGGGAATACCGGACTGTTCGTTATGTCGACACGTAGTCTATAGGGTAATTGTATTATTGTGGCGAGGAGAGGATCAGATCAATATAAGCATGAGCGTGACACACCACGTGACTATGTTTAGCGAGTTGCACGGTGGTGCAACACATAACAATTGTTAGGAGATGTCGTGCTCTTGTGGGTGGTGCTGGTGGTGGTGAGTTAGCTGTAGTGAGGTAGAGACGGGGTTTATGTGGAGGTTATTATCTAGTATTCTCGGTACTCTACTATAACTTGAACTACAGTAATAAAGTATATATTAGCTTCTGGGAGTTTTGTGGCATGCTGCTGGTTTTATGCAAAACATTTTGACAAAAAGAGTAGTTTTTAGGGTTTGGGTGTTGGTTAACCACCACACAACAAATGGTGTTCAACTCACCATGTCTCACAGACAAGAAAGAGTTGATTCACCATGAGGGTACGGCTCTGGTGTGATTCTCAATCCGTTGATAGCTTTAATAGTTTGCTCAAAACTATAGGGTATTTTAAACTTACCCATGCGTCATTTGCATGATAGTTTGAAATGGTCTTCAATCCCCAGATAATGCCCTTATTGGGAACCAAAGGATTAGCTAGTCCAA
Organism: Tanacetum coccineum; assembly: GCA_026074375.1. Classification (NCBI taxonomy): domain Eukaryota; kingdom Viridiplantae; phylum Streptophyta; class Magnoliopsida; order Asterales; family Asteraceae; genus Tanacetum; species Tanacetum coccineum. Next base: position 70,849 of record BQNB010001598.1, on the reverse strand, counting down.
AAGCAAACGGATTTTGGTAAAGACTTAACAAATCCGTTGATAGCTGACAATTTTGCTAAAAACTTAAGGGTAACCAACTCAACATGTTTATCACAACAAGAGTTGGCTAGTCCCTAAGCAAACGGTTAACAGGTAATAGACATATAAAATCCTTTTATGGCTGTGATCATTTGCCCAAAAATCATTAGGGTATTCAATTCACCATTGATTCATTGTTCTATAAGAGTTGGCTGGTTACGAATTCACCAGGTTTCATGATTCCACCAAAGAATTAGCTAGCCCAAGAGTGAGTAGCTACTTGGTAAAGGCTTATCAAATCTACTCATGTAGCTGAGGTGGTTCCAAAGTCTGTTGCTGGTTCAAGTTTTCCTGCTGCTTCTTCAATGTTGCTGCCTTTTGATGTTCAAGTTCAACAAGACTTTTGATGTTCGGTTCAAAGGCTATGAAGACCAATCTGTTAACACACGATCTGATCACATGGTTTAATGCTCGATCATCATAGTCTCTTAAAGGTGTTTGTATAAAGAAATACAGATATGTGCATAAGTTTCATGTGTTCAAGTCAAGATTCAAGCAGATTGGATGTTGCTGTAAAGTTCATATTTCAATCCTCAGGTTCAAGTTGAAATATCTATCAGAAACTGGAAAGTATTAACTTAGTAAATTCAGTTTAGGGGAGGATTGTTAGGAATATTTGTAATACTTAGTTTCTACTAGTAGGTATGTAGTTCCTACTGGTAGAGTAGTAGTTCCTACTAGCAGGATGTAGTTCTGCTGGTAAGGGTAATATCATAGTTAAGTCCTATTAGGCAAAATTTTAGTTCCTACTGTTAAATACTAAGTCCTGGTAGAGTCAAATAGTTTATTTCCAGGATAAGATTTTAGTTAGTTAGAGATGAGGATATGCATGAGCTAAATAAGGAAGATATTCATGCATATTAATCTCATGCATTTTTAGTAAATGCTGATTAGGGTTTCTCTACTATAAAGAGAACCTACGGCTTAAGGAAATGCATAGATCCAGAAAAACACATTTTCCTCCTTGTTAAATATAATAGAAATCCATAAAAGGATCTTTTAAGTCTTACTAGTCCTTTTTCTTATAAGTTGTGTCTATATTTCCGCACAGACATTAGCTTTTCTTAAGCAGAGTCTCTCTTGTGATTAGCTTGTGATTACATAGGTTAATCACCATCCTTAACAGGCTGTAAAGATCTATCTAGAGTGGGATCCAACAGACTTTATGTTGATTGAAGACTTTATGATTGAAAACATTAATGTTGAGTTATTATGTTGATGAAGAGTTACAACAAGATGGAAGAACACATGTAAATGTTAATAGTAGATTACATGGGTTTTTATAAGGAAATGCATTAATGTGTTAATAAATATATTGAATGGTTTGACCTAGGAATTATGGAAACCATTATAGTATTGATGTAGAATATTATAAGAAAGAATTAATAGTCATTGTAACCTACTTGGACTCCTTAACCTATAATAGGAGGCCGTTAGCTTAGAGAAAATCATCACTTCCAATATCATTCACACCTCAACATTAGTTATCATAGTTAGTAATTTGTAATCATATTAGCAGATTAATAGAAATAAACGTTTAGTATTCATTGTTCTTCTTAATAAAAGTTTTGTCTGATGATATATGTTTCTAGTGTTGTGTTTGGTGAAAGGTTTACCTAAATACAACAGAGTCATGTGGTAAGGTTATTATACTGCACAATTTGGTTCAATAGTGATAATAGCAGATCGTGGTTGTTCTTTGTTACATGGAAAGAAGCTGCTGGTTTATGGCATGATAGATGTTTCGTGATTTGATTGACTGATATATGGGAAGATTTTGGAATATGGTGTGAACCAGATTTGGTATTGATCCGCTATTTAAGAATAAGGATCAGTTATAATATGAAATCCCTGATATCAAGGCAGTATATTTGGTGGCTATAATAACTTCTTGTTAATGGTGCGTGTGTTATGGAAGTATTGTGGTTAAGAAGCAGATTTGGATATGATTTATGTGGATCATGGTATTGAATATGGATACGTGGATTATGGCAGTTAGTTGCAGGTTTTTAGGGATTGTGAATTGCTTCCTTAAATAACCTATTGTATACAGATGGTTAACTTATATCGAACGTGGGCTGGTTGATGCTCATGTGAGAATGGTTCATGAATTATTATTTTTGGTGATGAGCAAGGTATGGTATCCGCAGATGATCTAACAATTAGGAGGATTGTTAGGAAATTAATACTGCCAAAAGGTTTAGTGTTAATACTGCTTAGGCATTTGGTTAATACTGCTGGTTTGGAATGTAGTATTGCTCATGTATTGTTGCTGTATGGATTAATACTGGTCATACGTTTTTAATACTGGTCGCTTCGTGGTTAATACTGCTCCTTCATGGTTAATTCTGCTAGTGTTAAGCGACGAATCAGTGACAGTGATAGTGTCACAAAAGGCCATGGGAGGAAGGGAGACTTATGTTTGTACACAGTTTAGTAACACTTATGACGGAAAAAGCTTTTGCTAATTGGTTTGGAGTTTAAACTGCTATTGCATTCACTGTAACCATCTGGGTTTGATTTTTGGTACCGCTAGCATTGCCCGATGTTGGACAACACACGGTTTTAGATCTCGGATAGATGATGATATTATGGCTCGTTTTTCTTCATCAATAATTGCTACTTGGAGCCTACTAAGTTCGAGATTCAATAGATGGTTAGCATACTTTCAGGGGAAGCTTATTGTTAACATGTTTAATCATCTACATGTACCACTTGCGGTTAAGTCTCACAATTTTTGTTTGTATTTTTTTTGCTTTATACTACATGACCCCTATTTAATGATTACAAAAAGGGAAAAAGACTATATGGTATTGGAGCTTATTTTAAAGTGGTTGACTGACAAGAAACTTATTTCAAGGGGAAGCTTTAAGATTGTTTCATACATGAGATTGTTTGTAAATATTAAATAGGGGAAGATTGTTGGTTTTTTTGAGATTTGATGATTACAAACCACATATAAGAAAAGAAGAAAGATGAAACAGAAAGTGACGTATGTGCAATATTAAGTTAGCTTCATATCAAAGCTAGGTTTCTGTAAACCCTAAGCTCTCATAGTAATATAAAGAGAGGTAGGTAAATAGTTTTTATTATCCATCCCTAGTTCAGATCTCTCAATGAGAGTCTAATAGTTAGCTTATTAGTTTGTGTAATAGTTAGTTATCTAGATAACATAGTCGACTGATTAAAGTCGAATAGTTTATAGTTTATTAGTATGAATAAAGAAAACCTTGTGATAACATTGATGTTCTTATTTGTTATTCCGCTGTGCTTTATATCATTCAATGTTATTATATCCTAGATAGGCAAAACGATCTATGAAGCCTACAATTAGGTTTCAACAGAAACTCACACTAGCAGTAGTAATAATGACTAGCAGTAGTAAAAACCTTCACCTTAATGATGCATGTAAATGGTTAAACATTTTAACAATAAGTTTCCCCTGAAACCCATATGTTAACCATTTCTTGAATCTTCAATTATGTAGGCTTTTTATAATGAAAACTGATGAAGAAAACTAAGTATTACAAACTTGATGCTGAAGTAGAATAACCCAAACTTGTGTCTTATATCTTGTACTATCCACGTGACGTCAAACTTATAAATAAATCTGTAAAATATAAGTAGATCGCAACCTCTTGACAAAAATCCTCATCTTCTATGAGACACATAACCAAAGTGATAGCAAATGTACGCATTGAGCACCATAAGAGAAATCATACACCTTTGCTAGATTTTGACAAGTCTTCGTCACAACATTGTAAGCACGAACAAGTTACCTCCAAATGTTGTAAGCCATTTGAGATATGATAAAACACAAACCTATGAAATTCCACTTCATCTTCAAATAGGTGATAAATAATCATCTTTGTAACCAATTATAACAATAAATATGAGCCTTTTAAACATTTAAGAACATTTAAAATCATAACCTGTTAGCTTCCCCTTAAACCAAGCAGTAGTAACCAATAGTAGTAACTCCTTCTATTGGCAGTATTAAAAGTATACAAGTAGCATAAACCTTGGTTTAAGTCCAGCAGTAGTAACTGCTAACCCTAGCAGTACTAATAACCACAACAGTATTAACTTCCTTTTGTGTGTGTTGTACGAGATCCAAAAACTGTGTGTTGTCCAATATCTGACAAAGCTATCCAGCAACTTTCTTGCAAGCAGTACTAATTATCAATGAATAGTACTAAAATTTTATTGGCTGTATAAACCTTCTTTAAGCCCATTGCTAGCAGTACAAAGTTTCAACTGGCAGTACTAATATAATCATGGCAGCATTAACTATAAACAAAGCAGTACTAATCACAAACCAGCAGTTTAATTTTATAGTTTTTTACAATAGTACTAACCATCCTTTGATCTCTTGCTGTTGGCAACTCTAAACTTCAATGGCAGTACTAACAAATATCAAGCAGTAGAAATACCTCAACAAATTGTAATTCCAAATCTGTGAAACATAATCCAAACTGCCTTTGAAAATCATTATGTTAGATGTCGTATTCTCCTTATCAATAACCATGAACGACTTCAACCTTTTCTCAATTTTCAACAACCAACAACAGTAGTAACAAACCAAAGAAGTCCAAGCAGTACTAACTCATACGTGCCAGTATTAACAATCATAAGCAGTTTTAACAAGCACTGTTCGACATCCTAACAACATTATTTCTTGACCAACCAGCATCACAAATAAACTTGGTAGTAGAAACATCAACGCGAGCAGTACTAACTTGTAACCACTTTTTAAGGATACCTTTTTTTTAAGTATCCAGACGACACTTTTTAGTGTCACAAAGCTGTCATAAATTAGCATTCTCCTTCCTCCCATGGCTTTTTATGATGCTTTAAGTGTCACTAATCTTTCACTTTGTAGCAGTATTAATAACATAATGAGCAGTATTAATTCTTCTTGGATTTTGATCTTTTTGCACGTGTTTAATAAACGCCCAAACCCTAGACAAATTAGGGTTTTCATGAATCTACAAACAGCTTTCATTATTCACTCCTACTAGGGTTCATCATCAATCCAAGGATCGACTCACCAAAGCTAGTAGAAACAAAAATAATTTTGATTGATCAAAACATCTTCTGCTTGTTCCATCCATGAACAATCAAAAACCCTAGGTTTTCTTTACACCATTCAATACATGCTGCTGTTGCTGCTCCTTCTTGATGCTATTCAAAACAAACACGACACAAAATCACCTTGTTGATCCTAGATATCGAGCCACGAGGCTTTGATACCACCTGATAGAACAAATCAAAGTTATCATAACAAGGTTTTTTCATTCCATACGTTTCCACCAAGCCCTAATTCTATATGATTAGTATAGAATGGTTATCTAACTAAAATAGGATCAAGTAAACTTGACCTTGGGGATACTAACTATTATAGACGTCTACATCTCTAAACCTGTGCACACTGAACCTACAAGCCTGGTCCTCCTTTTATAACATAAGGAGTCCAGGTTTACAAAAGATAAGAATTAGAAAAACAAATAAATCTTTTAAACTTTAAGCTTTATCTTCTAAATCTTTTATCTGAATAAGGAGATCTTCTAGAATCTTCAAAATCTTCCATCTTTTGAAGAATTCCAGCTTTACATTTAAGTCCTTTTGTTTCATTCTTTTATTCACTTTGTCTCATCAAATCAAGAATCCCAACAATAAGGTATTATTGATGAAGTCTTGGTAAGCATTGAAGGGGTTAAAGAACGAAAAAGAAATGTAAAGATAAAGGGTGAAAAGAAAGAAGCCCTCCTTAAACTTAGGCAAAAACCAGGTCAACACATATGCTATCAGAAACACTAAGATGTTGTCTGGTATTTAAGATAGTCATCATGGACCCAGTGATGCAGTGCACAACCCTCCCCAGCCACTCAAGGTCTCTCAAAAGACTCTTGTTTCATTTCTCACAGAGATTAAACACATTTCTATCGACTTTCTCACTCCGAGTTAGTTGGTATTGAAAAGGTGACAGTCTGCTCCAGCCTCCGATTACTAAAACCAAAATGCACTATCGAGTCTAGAGCCATAAAGAAATCATCAAAAGATCTCATTAGAACACTATCCAAAAATACACTTGTTCTGCATACACTGTGAAAATAAGTTGTTAGGAACACGAAAAGTGGTCACGGTAACTTACCATTATACATTATGTAGCTCGTAAAGTAATATTTGGAAATTAGATAGGCTAGCTTAGGAACAAGTCCATGGAAAGCCCATGGACACGCCCATGGCCGGCCTTTATCTTATGTATAAATACCCTCTCCATGTGTGGAGAGGGTGTTGGTTGGTTGTTTTTCTCACATAATCTAATCTTTCTTTCTTTGTTTACTTTCTCTTACTAGAAGCATCCTCCCAACCACTTTCTCTCTATAGAATTATTCATTGTTCTTTGGTGTTATTGATTACAAGTATTCTACAATTGGTATCAAGAGCCATGGAGTGATTTGTTTAGTTTTTGTGTTTGTTTCTTGTTTTCGTTTTTTTAACCGTACCTTTTTCTTCTTGTTCTTTCTGTTTCGAAGCTAATATTGTTCACAAAAGATCATTTACATAGGTAAATCTGATATAGTATCCTTGGATATAGGTGTACAAGCTTAGAATTAAAGAAAACATCAAATTTTTATGCATTTTGTGTTCGAAAAGCTTGATAAAGTACAAATCTTGATTTTAAATTTTTGTCTTAAAAACCATAATGTTTGCATTTTTAAGACCTTATAGCTTAGTAAATACTAGTTGTACAAAAATTTTGGTGAAAAATGATCAAAAGTGATCTTTTGTGTTTGAAAACTTTGGAGTTTCAGACTTGTATAAGGCGATTAAGGCAATGTAGTGAAGCGATTCACAAGGTTCTTTGCAAGGAGAGTAAACAATGTTTCTTTGTAAGTGAATTATCAATTGTAGTGAAGGCGAGTTAACAAGGTTTCTTTGCAAGGCGAGTTAACAATGTTTCTTTGCAAGGTGATTTATCAACACCTCTTACAAGGCGATTTATCATCTTCTCAGTGAAAGGCGATTTATCAACACCTCTTACAAGGCGATTTAGTCACTTCTTCAGAGAAAGGAGATTTATCCAACACTCTTAGTCAAGGGCATTTATATCAAGGTCCTTGTACAAGGTGATTTATCGGATTTTCTTTAAAAGGCGAATTAACAATTTTTCTTTGAACGGCAATTTAACAACTTGTTTTAGAAGGCGATTTAATAACTTTCACAAAGAAAGTTAATCACTTGAACACTTAAATTGCATAAGTAACATTTCGGTTATCCCTGTGATTTGGTAACATTCCCGTGAAACATTCACTTGTCTTCTCGGTTTTATCAAGAGTTGTAAAATCTCGTATAGTTTCAAGACTTACAAACACTCAAAAGACAACTCACTAAAAAACATAATTACTTTTCAATCATCGTATCGAACAACAGAATAATCATATAACATCAAAGTAAAAATGACTACCCTGCTAAATACCTGATACTTTTTGGTGCTGAGAAAAAAAAAAAAAAAAACAATACGGTCCACCAATGTTGGACAAAGACATTAAATGATTCGTGAATAGTAAATGGAACTATACATGCAAAACAGAGAGCACGGAAGAATAATACCTGAATCAGTTATGGTCCACTCATTTGGCCTACGATTGAAGAAAATAGGGTGACTAACAAGAAATATGTTGAAATTGTCTCCTTACAGAGAAACTTCAAGCTGATTATGACTGAAGGCAAATAATATCATTCTTCAAGTCTACCAACAAAATCTATTCACTTGTCAAATCATCATAAGTTGCCAAGGATCTATGGGGAAAAAGTTCAACTTCTTATGCAAGGTAACTCGTTGACAAAGCAGGAAAGAGAGTGTAAAATGTATGATTCATTTGATAAGTTTGCTCACATAAAGGGGGAATCATTTCATTAGTATTACTTGAGATTCACCCAGCAGATCAATGACATGAACATTTACAACATGAAACTAAAGCAATTTTAAGTTAATACCAAGTTCTTAAACAGTCTTCCACCTGAATAGAGTAAGTTTATGACTGATGTCAAGCTTGTAAAAGATTTCCATACTACTAAGTTTGATCAGCTTTATGCATATCTTGAACAACATGAACTCCATGCAATTGAAGTTCATCTTATGCGTGAACGCAATTAAGATCCACTTGCACTAGTTGTGAATCATCAAATGACACCACCTTACTTCAACACTTATCAGTCTTCATACAACAATCCTCAGTTCAACACACAGTTTTCACATCTCACTCTCTCAATATTGGATCAACTAATCCTACACAACTTTACTCAACTACTTATCCCATCCACACCACATGCAATTTATTTGGGGGGGGGGGGGGGGGGGGGGGGGCTTATCCACATCAATTGTATCTAAATGCTTACTCATCAACTGTTCATCAAGAGACTTATCCACAACCACAATTTGTTCCTCAAATTGAATATACTGTCTCCACAGTTAATTAACAAACACACCTTGCATAATTTCCTCAGATGGACTACAGTCTAGCAGTTACCAGTATTTATAAGTAAGGAGATGACCTTATTGATGCAATCAATAAAATGATGTCATTTCTGTCTACTGTTGTCACATCTCGATTCTCAACTACCAATAATTAGCCAAGAAATTCATCCAACCCAAGACAACAAGCAACTATTTATGATGGAAGAGGTGATAGTCCCAACCACCAAAGGGGAACCAAATTCTTATATTGCTGGTACTTCAGGAACACGAGCTAACACTTTAGGCAGGAGGAATTATTCAGTCCACAAAGGGTTTCAAGTGGTTTTAACTGCAAGGTGAAGTCACCTATGGCAAGACAATGCCCAAAGCTAAAGATGAAAGGGATGCTACATGTTAGGAAAAAGTCCTCCGGTTGAAGCACAAGGAAATGGTAAGTTCTAAATGAGAAGAATTAGAATTCTGCGGACCCGGATTGCAAAAGGTCCCAGTTTCATAGTCGGATCATTACACATAAATGCAGCATTATCAAGCAATGATTAGGACTGCATATGATTCTGATTATGACTGATATCTCATACAAAGCAGATCTTATGGCCAAATGTTTTCTATCTACGGTCAATGTTCTCTCCGAGGTACCATATCTAACAACATCTACTAATGATATGTTTAAACTCAAAGTGTGCAAGAGATGAATGTATATCTGAACATTCTTAGTTTGTGGAACATCCAGAGAATGAGATACATAGTAATAGTAATATCATTCCGTACTCTTAGTATCTGATTGAATCATAAACTGCAGCTGTTCAGGATACAAATTCTTCTGCACAACAAGATGCCATGATATATATGGTTTGAAAAATTGTCCTAACAAGTAACTAATGTAACAAGGTTCAATACTGATAATCAATGGCAAATGAATCCCTATCTGTTGAGCTTGAAAGATACAAAGAACAGGTAAAATTGCTAGAAGAAAGACAAAATGTGGATTTAGGTACTCGAGAAAAGCTTATAATAGATGATATAATTCAGGAGAAAAATGCACAGTTTGCGGATTTTGAAAAAGAAATTAACAATCTTAAACAAACTCTTTCTACAATCAAAGGAAAAGAAATTGTTAACAAAAACATTTAATGTTCAAAAACGAATCCAAGGAAAAAGAAGCTAAGAATATTGATACAGAAATTGCTTTGGAAAAGAAAGTTAAAGAATTGGATAATTGTTTGTAAAATGGGTTAATCCGCATAAACTGTGCATATGCTCACGAAACCATAAGTTTTCTATGATATCAGCCTGAAACAAGCTCTTGGTTTTCAAAATCCTTTATATCTTTAGAAAGCTCAGCATATTAGGCCAATGTTGTAAAGACGGTAATGTTATTGTTAAGGAAACCAATGTGATTGCAATTGTTGATTCTGAAGAGATTGATGCTTGAGGAAGAGAGTCGGTCCAAAATGATTTTAAAACAAAATGATCCAATGGTCTTAGAAAAGAAAGTTAACACTAAACCAATTGATTATGTTGAGTTAAATCAATTATCTGAAGATTTTGGTAAACGTTTTGACCCACAATGAGAATTTGCTTCTGATGAACAAGCTTTACACCCTATTATTGACCAATCTGCTTCTTGCGCTATAAAAATTAAGGGCTCTCATGATCTTGACAAGGTAAGCCTGGTTAATATAAGCCTTAAAAAGCTTAAATACCATATTAGCCAATTTGACAATGGGGTAAAAAAGCGGATCACACCCAATGCTTTAACAGAAGGGGAATGGGGGTTTGAACATACAAAAGTTGTTTTTCAGAATGAAATAATACCATTTTTAAAGACTTTTAAAGACATATTTAATGTTTTTGATAAAGATCTTTTAAACGAGGTAACGAATGTTCAAACAGTTTTTAACCAGATAAAAGCTGTTGTTCAACAGTATCATATAGACAAATAGTGTTTTTGAAATTCAAAAGAAATAATTTTTGATTGAAAACGATTGACTCTTGGATCAAATCATTTCTCAAGATATTGTGAATATTGTTGTGAATTCTTCTGTGGATGTGAATACTTCTGTGAAAGTGAATTCTTCTATTATCATGAATGATTCTGTGAATTATGTGCAAAATGTGTAACAAGTGTCTGGAACTTAAAACTGGGCTTATCAAACAACACAACATGGTTGAAAAATATGAATATAATAGACTTTTATAAAGATTTTCTTGTCACACCCCGCCAAGGCAGAAACGCGAGGCTTAACAAGAAAGGATATCATCACAACACAATGGTGTCTATATAGAGAAACTAATATGCATGAAATAAACAAAACATAGACACAAAGTGTCATGAAAATACCTAAAACAAATCGATTAATTCAAAGGCGTCTTATATTGAAGAAAAGGAGGTTCTCGTCAATATAAAGACATTCAACACCTAAACAATTCAACAACCCAAACATTTAATCATCCAAACAATGCAAAACATAAATTATGGAAGAAACTCCGTAATGCAACCTAAGGTCTCTCTCTAGCCACTTCCCTTAGTCTTAACATTCTCATGATGCTCACCTAAAAATGATGCTTAAAACGTCAACATAAAGTTGATGAGAGTCACAGGTTTAAGACACACATAACAATCCTTTAAAACAAATTACTGTGATAAATAAAACATAGCATAGCAGGACATTAAACGAACTATCATACAAGCTAACATGCAAACACACCAAACCATGTTGAGACGGTCAGGCTCAACATCACAAATAAGGGAACGGAACGTGTCCCATGATCCATAACAATGAGACGATCACGCTCACTATCAACAATTCATAGCAATGAGACGGTCACGCTCACTACTAACAATCCATCAGTGTCTTAAGACGGTCACGCTCAAGCATAACAAGCAAGGGAACGGAACGTGTCCCACGATCCATATCACAATAGCAAGTAGCACATAACATACAATAGTCTCGTATAGCCCATGCCTCATTTAAAACACATTATCATAGTAACTAAAACATTTAATACTCATAGCATCATTTTTACCACAAGAAAACATAAGAAAAAGGGGCTATGAAACTCACCTGATTGCTTTGCAGCTTCCACAAACACTAGCACAAATCTAAACAACAAACAAAACACCGTTACATGCTACCAAGCCATTTGCTTAAGCCCCATGTAACAATATTATATTGGATGTTCTAAGGAGTTTAAATTACCCACATGGGTCACCACGACACCATGCCCAACCAAAACCAACATGTTTACATACTTTTCCAAAGTCTTACAATTTACCCAAAAGTACAGAATTTTACGTCACTTTATTATTTTCTAAATCATACCTACTGAGCTTTATAAATTTTACCAAAAATCACAGGTTCAATACAATGAGTCTACTAACTCCATGATTTTTCCACTAATTTATTTCCACTCTTAAGTGCCCCAAATAAAATCAAACTTTTAACTACTCAGTTTCGGGTCTGATCGCACACCAAAAAGTTTGGACCTAAAAACCATACTTAGACTCCAAATCAGAAGCTCTCCTTTGAGGGATTTTTAATACACACATAGAACTAAACTCCTGTAGGTTGTCTAATCATAATTCAAATTTTAAGTGGGGGTTTTACACCTCGTAATCTGGCATAAATCTGACCTGAATTAACTGTTTTGACAACTTTTCTCGTAACCAACATTTGAATGACTTCCCGACCTTAAAAACCTTCGAGGCCGGATGTTCTAGAAACTAAACTCTCTTAGCTACATCATAGACATCGGAAACTTGACAAAAGCTATTACCATCATCGAGATAACAGCCGAACAACACAGCCTCAAAAAAAAAAAAAAAAAAAAAAAAAAAAAAAAAAAAATAAAAAAAAAAAAAAAAAAAAAAAAAAAAAAAAAAAAAAAAACAAAAAAAAAAAAAAAAAAAAAAAAAATATTCTCCATATTCTAATTCAAGTTCTAACGCGATCTAAACCTTAACGAATACACCCATATGATCCTAATTAAAATCTAATCATTGCAATATGATTAAACATCATTAATTTATAGATTTTATAAAACCCTAATTTCATCATAATAATTATTACATGTATTAATGATTAATAATTAACAAGGATTAATTAATACTTACCTCAGAACTTGTTTTCTTCACAAAAAGCAAAAACCCTAATTTTTTTCCCCTCTTTCTCTCATTTTAGTCGTCGTTCACAAGGGGAGGGTTAGGGATTTTACTTTGTTATTATAGGCCTCAATATAAATCCTAGATAATTCCTAATTAGTATTTGTTTCCAATTAAAACTCTTTTTTCTTTCTTTTCCCAAAATTGGCCGATTGGCCCTCCTTATATGTATATTTTTTATTTTTTATTAATTTATTAATAATTAACTAATTATTTGTATTACCTTAATTATCTACAAAAACATAAGCTTATTTGCGCATACCTTTTTGCATAAACGCACTTTATTATACCTTTAAAAATAAATAATTTTTCATTTTTATAAAACCTAACTTTCCAAAAATAGAAATTTCATTTCTTTCTTATTCTTACCACTAAATCCTGTTCATACCTAATTTTACTACCACATAAATATCTATACGTAAAAATACTTACATGATAAATCACTAAAACGCTTAAACCACAAAAATCATTTCCTTGTCATCAAAAGTGAATGAAATGAAATTTAACCAATCTCACCACCATTCCAATCTCATTGAGATGATCACACTCAATAGATTGACTACCAATTTCCCACATAATCCACATAAACGCATATAAACACATATTAACACAAATAACACATAACCCATACATTAAAACAGATACATAAGTCAACACTAATAGTTTAACTAACTTGCTCATTCATGTTTCACAGATCCCTCCTTTAGGAAATTCTCGTCCTGAATTTAACCAAAATGTTCAACACTATCATTACAAACAATTAAATCAGAGGATACTTCAATTCAAGTAGTCCTCCCATACCTATGTTAACTCAAAGTTACACTTTGAATTCCAACTAACTTTCACAAGATATCTTACTGCTAACAACTTTGTCAGCCCACAAAAGGGTAGGCATAGCAGCATAACCGCTCCAAACAAAAATAAACATCCAACTACCTGAACCTCGCCCGTCATCGAGGAGACTCATCAAAAACCTTAACTTGCGTAACAACGTCATTTACAACCCGGTCTCGCAACTCATCAAACAAGAACTGTCTTGAACCCAAGTTATAAGTTGTTACAAAGCCCAACGTTTTTAAAAAATCGGCTCGACTTCGAGTTTATTCATAAAATAACTTTAACCAAAATCACACAAACACATCTAAGGGCATACTAAGGTCTACAAGAAACCTTACTTACCCAACTTTAACTAAAACCTCCCAATGATCCCTTGCTCAACGAACACGTGTGGATACTCAGTTTACCTGAAGTCCTAAAGACCTCGCTTCAAGCCCAAATAGATCTTAACTACCACCATTCTGCTACATTTTAACCTCTTAACTTCACGGTCACTATTCTCAACAAGTTCCTTAACAAAATGAAGAGTTTTGTCAACCTTGATCTCATCCAATGGCACATGCAGACTAGCATCCGCCAGACATTGTTTTTAGGTTTGACACATGAAACATGTCATGTACTCCACTTAATTCCTCACGCAATCTCAACCGATAAGCTACATAACCGACTCTTTTAAGAATCTCAAATGGCCCTACATACCTTGGTGCTAACTTACCCTTTTTCCCAAAGCGACACTTTTAGCATAACCCGATCTCCTACCTCAAACTCTAACGGTTTGCGTTTATTATCAGCATAGCTCTTTTGATGGTCTTTTGCCGCTTTGAGCTTTTCTTTTATCAATACTACCTTATCTTTCATATCTAGTACTAACTCAGGCCCAATCAAACTACTCTCTCCAATCTCTGCTCATAGAACAGGCGACCTACATTTCATTCCATAGAAAGCTTCAAACGGAGCACACCAAATGCTCGAATGATAACTACAACCAAAATCAATAACACATGCCCTCATTATATCTTCCCAAAGTCTAAATCATATGTTCACTTTGTCCATCCGCTTGAGGATGCTAAGCAGTACTCAAATCCAATCATGTCTCTAACACTTTCTACAGCGTCTGCCAAAACCACGAGGTAAATCATCCATCTCAATCTGAGTTAATTGTCACTAGAATTTAATTCCTTGCTATTATCTCATCAATATAAATCCTTGCCAACTTCACATCTTGAAATTTTCTTGTATAGCTAGAAAATGAGCTAACTTGATCAGTCAATCGACCATCACCCAAATCACATCATACTCACTACTTTGACCTTGGAAATTTAGTAATAAAATTCATGGTGATTCTATCTCATTTTCACTCAAGTATCTCAGGCTGTTGTAGCAAGCCAAAAGTCTTTGACATTGCAGCTTTCACCTCTTAAACAAATCCAACAATTGCTAACATAGGTAACTATATATTTTCTACACGTGGCTACCAATACATGTCTCCAAGGTTATAGTACGTCTTATCCGCTCCCGGATGTACCAAGTACCTTGATGCATGAGCCTCATCCATTACTACCGTCCTCATCATTCCCTACTAACAGAACTCATATACGATCCATAAAGTACAAACTCTCGTCCTCCTTCTTTTCCATATGTCAATCTAACCCATGAAGCCTTTCTGCGCGTACGTTCTCTTGCTTGAACGCCTCACTTTGGGCTGCCAATATCATTCCTCTTACTCCATACTGAATGGTCATAGCCATCGCTCGAACACGTCTAGGTTTCACTCGTTCCTTCCTACTTAACGCATCAGTCACCACATTTGCCTTACCTGGATGGTAGCGAATTTCGTACTCATACTTACTATACAATTTAATCCATAAGGTACTAACCATCATCTGCCCTCTTTTCCATTTGTTGGTCCAGGTCACGCAGCATTTCTGCTGGCGCGTTCTCTATCTTGGATATCTTACTTGAAGTAGCCAATATCTTGTCCTTAACACATGACTGGATAGTCATGGACATTGCTCTTACTCGTCTTAGTTTCACTCTCCTTTTCTACTCAACGCTAAAACACTACTTTTTGATTTATCGAAGCGTCACACAAATCATGCTTCAAAGTCTGGAACGCCTCTTTTTCGTGCTGCGCCCACTCCATACTTCTGATCCCTCTTAGTTAGGGAAGTAATGGGTTTAACAATTCTTTAGAAAAAGTTTGCGATGAAACGTAGGTAAGTAACCTGCCAATCCTAAGAATAATCATATCTCGGATGGTGTCGTAGGTACTTCCCAATTCTTCACCGCCTTACACTAGTAACCTTAGCATACAACTTCTCCTTCCTTAGTAATTCCAACACTAACTTCAAATGGACTCCATGCTTCTCTTTTTAACAAACAACACTGGTGCATCCCCACGGAAAATGACTAGGTCGTATGAAACCATTGTCTTGCAACTCTTGAAGTTGTTTAGACAATTCTTGCATTTCCAAGGGTGCTAGACGATATGGAGACTTCGCAACTGACGTTGCTCCATGAACCAAATCTATGCGGAACTCAACCTGTCATTGCGGTGGTCATTGACAAGTCTTCCGGAAACACGTGGGGCAATATAATGTCTCGTATGACGAAATACCACTCAATTTCGATTAACCTACCTTAGTGTTCTTTAAGTTTTCACGAATCCTTGAAGTACGTTCACCATGACCCGAAGTATATCATCACTTCATACTGGTATCCTAACCACCTTCTCATGCATACTATCCCAAACGTCCTCTTTGGACAACCGGTCCATTTCCCACAATACATCAAAGCTTCCACGACTCAACAGTATCAACGACTCCAAAGGTTACGGACATCGAAATAGGATAACAAATTGAATATCGAGTCAAAGGCTAGAATGCAATAGGAGAATCACACATATGCTAATAGATGTGGATCAATTGGACATAAGAACCTTTGAAAGAAAGGATAGTATTTGCACGAGCAAAACGCAACGAAAGAAATAACGAACGTACCACGACCAAATGAAACAAATTAAAAAATATTCAATACGAATGACGGAAATTTCTAATACCATTATCCTACTTTACTCGAAGTGACAATTTAAATAATGTGTTTATAAAAATCAATTTTAAATTAAGAAAGTCACTTTAAGTAAAAAAAATTCATTTTAAATAATAATGAAATTGTCTTAAATGTAATCTTAAAAAATTCATTCTGGTTGTCAACAAAATCTAGAGATGGTTATCTAATGATGTATCGTATCTTACCACTATGAATCACTTTAAACCCGCTGTTTATAATAAATTAAAATTTATTTAACCACTTAAATACTTTTTCATTTTCCTATTTGTATAGACATTTAAACATATTCTTTTTAAGAAAGATCATTTTAACACAGTTTTTATCAAACACTAACCCGATAATTCCAAAGAGTTTTTATAATTAGTATCAATTATGAATATGTTCTCAAACAAATGACACCATATACAAACAGGGATCGTAAAAACACATATGACTCTAACACATTTCTATTGTTTGAAAACGATAGAAAATACCCCACCCAAGGAACCATATATCAAAATAAAATCAAACGAACTCGTACAAGAAAACTCATGCAAGACGTTACATACCCAAAAGAAAATGTAAGGTCTTATCCAAAATAACGATCAACAGAGAAAACCTAAAAGCATCGATACTAACACGTCGCCAACGGGTTACGAAAACCAAGGGATATACAAAGAAGGGAATAATGATCCACACTAATATGTTAGGAACAATTAGTGCTTAAAAGAAACCTTTGATACTCATACGAGTAATCAATGCAATGAAAGAACTAACGAAACGCGGCTATATCCGAAAAAGCAGATTCCGAACAACCAATATACATCGAGACGTCGAATAGGAAATTCAGGTATCCTTACTAACAAAGTACGTGAAAGGGAGATGCTAAGCTTAGAATTAGGAATTCCCGACAAAACAACCGAGCAAACGAGCTAAACATATAAATAATAGCAGATACTAGGTTCACAAATACTAGATAGAAGGGAAACTTACTATCTATACAACTCAGCTTAACATATCCTCCAATTAGGGTAAGAGAATAATTCTCTACCCATACCATCATCATTTCATGGGGAACTACACATATCAATTATAAAAACATATTACACTTACACCTTACATTCAAACACAAATATGCAATCATGGTCACAAGTCTACGTGTGTGATGCCTTTATAATTATGTTGGCCACCATAATTATAAGTGCCTCCTTTCACACGTGTACTTACTTCCAAGATTACCCATTTCAATCATAATTCACATATAAGCACATATGCCACATTGCACATCTTAAACCACTCCAACTTAACACATAAAGGATGCTCCATTACATAACTACTTACTTATATCAAAATAAAATCGAAACGACATAAAGGAACGAAAGTCTCGCAACGACTTCCAAAATACGAAATATCCGAAAGAAATAATCAATAACAACATGACGAGGTAAAGGACGGGATAAACTTATGCTGGGCCTCGCTTGGGTTTGACTTTGCCTTCGCAAGAATCACCAGACTCTGATCCGACAAACGATCAACTATCCTACTCCTTTGGTTCCACAAGAGGCTCCTTATAACGCTCAAGTCCAGTTGGGAAAATGGTTCCCCAATGAGACTTCTTACGGGTGGGGGAAAACATAACTAAGATACTAAGAAAGTAATACGTATCATATCAGATAATGGTAGGCAAAATAACTAAAATGACAACTTAGCAAAATACGAGATATATAAGCTATGCAAAAATAGATGGGAAGCATAGGCATTTATAGCATTAAACACTTAAGCCCTAAATGCATCTACATGAAGGACCCCTAGGTTATAGTCTAGGCTCAAACACCTACTTCTCTATAACCTGGCTCTGATACCAATCTGTCACACCCCGCCAAGGCGGAAACGCGAGGCGTAAACAAGAATGGATATCATCACAACACATGGTGTCTATATAGAGAAAACTAAATTGAAACTAAAGTAAAGCAAAGACACAAAGTGTCATAACAATACCCAAAACCTAATGGTGTCTTTATTAATGAGAAAGAGGTCTCGTCAATAAATGACATGCAAAACATAATCCAAACAATTCATGCAAACACATTTATTCAAACAGAAAGCATAAAGAAACTCCAAGCATCCTAAGGTCTCTCTCTAGCCACTTCTCTTAGTCTTAACATCCTCATGATGCTCACCTGAAAATGATGCTTAAAACGTCAACATAAAGTTGGTGAGAGTCATAGGTTTAAGACACACATAACAATCCTTTAAAACCAATTACTGTGATAAATAAAACATAGCATAGCAGGACATTAAACGAACTATCATACAAGCTAACATGCAAACACACCAAACCATGTTGAGACGGTCACGCTCAACATCACAAACAAGGGAACGGAACGTGTCCCACGATCCACAACAATGAGACGATCACGCTCACTATCAACAATCCACAGCAATGAGACGATCACGCTCACTACTAACAATCCATCAATGTCTTGAGACGGTCACGCTCAAGCACAACAAACAAGGGAACGGAACGTGTCCCACGATCCATATCACAATAGCAAGTAGCACATAACATACAATAGTCTCGTATAGCCCATGCCTCATTTAAAACACATTATCACAGTAACTAAAACATTTAATACTCATAGCATCATTTTCACCCCAAGAAAACATAAGAAAAAGGGGCTATGAAACTCACCTGATGCTTTGCAGCTTCCACAAACACTAGCACAAATCTAAACAATCAAAACAAACACGTGTTACATGCGACCAAGCCAATTGCTTATGCCCATGTAACAATAATATGATGGATTAGTATAGAGGTGTATAATACCCCTCATGGGTCAACATGACACCATGCCCAACCAAAACCAACATGTTTACACACTTTTCCAAAGTCTTACAATTTACCCGAAAGTGCAGAATTTTAACATCACTTTACCATTTTCTAAACCATACCTACTGAGCTTTATAAATTTTACCAAAAATCACAGGTTCAATACCATGAGTCTACTAACTCCATGATTTTTCCACTAATTTATTTCCACTCTTAAGTGCCCCAAATAAAATCAAACTTTTAACTACTCAGTTTCGGATCTGATCGCACACTAAAAAGTTTGGACCTAAAAACCATACTTAGACTCCAAATCAGAAGCTCTCCTTTGGGGAATTTTTAATAGACACATAGAACTAAACTCCTGTAGGTTGGCTAATCCTAATTCAAATTTTAAGTGGGGGTTTTACACCTCGTAATCTGACCTAAATCTGACCCGTATTTACTGCTTTGACAACTTTTCTTGTAACACAACGGTTTGAATGACTTTCCCAACCTTAAAACCTTCAAGGCCGGAGTGTTCTGAAACTAGACTCACTCTCTGAGCTATGTTTAAGCCATTGGAAACTTGACAAAAGATATTACCATCATTGAGATAACAGCCGAACAACACAGCCCTAAATTCTGCCCTAATCTAAATCAAATTCTAACGCGATTAAACCTAACTAATACAACCAACTCTAGCATTTAAATTAATTACCAAAAACCCTAATTAGATTATAAACTTTAATTTATAGAATATTATGAAACCCTAGATCCACCATAACTCTTGTTACATGATTGCATAATTCTAACTAAGTTAAGCATACTTACCTCTTGATTTCTTGATCCTAACACTGATTCTTGATTACTTCTTGATCAAGATTCTTGGTTCCTTGTTCTTAGGGATGGAAGAATCGACATAAGGGTTTTAGGGGCTGAATAATTCGTTGGTTTTGCTATATATATACTAAGGAATAACCTACTAATTAACGTACATCCTAATCTATAAAACCTCTTCTAGATAAGGCCCAAAATCTTTTTTTTTCTTATCCCTTTATTTGGCCGATTTTATATATACATACATATATTTAGTTTTTATTTTATTTTTTTATTAATTATTAATTAACTAATTACCTTCATTACCTTAAGTTTTCATAAAACCTAAGCTAATTTGGGTAAATCTCTTTTACATAAACACAACTTACTAACTTGCTAAAAATAACTATTTCATTTCACCTTTCACTTTCTATATAGGAAAGAGTTTACTACCAACTTCCATATTTCAACCACATTATTCCTTTCCATATCACACACTTCCTATAAACGCTTATTCCTTAAAACCAAGTATTGACGTAGCAATGCATGCACACGCCTTTCACATCCATTATCACCACTGCAAAGAACGAATGGAATACTTTTAACACCCAACTCCAAACACACACAAAATGAGATGCCCATCACCATCCAAAAAGAGATCAAGCACATAATTAACTCACTTAGCCACAAAAAATTCACATAGCATAACACTTCTTACACACATAAAGAAAGAACACTTTAGCCATTTCTAAAGGTTTAACACTACCTGTCTCATCACGGGTTTCACATAACGGTGAGGAAGATGACAAAACGAGTGAAGTGTCGTTGTGTGTAGGGTATTTTATGTATCAAGTTTTACATATTTATATTTTTGCCAACTTTACCTACAAAACAATACTTACAGGCAGTAGTACCCGATCAGTTGTAGCTTTCTGCGTGGTAAGTAGGGGTACGATCACTAATAGCAAGAATGTTTAATACTTAATTTTTAGTATTTTAGTTGTCTAAGTAGTCCTAAGTATCTAAGTTATACCTAAGTTAACACTAAACTAATGGTAAAAAAGGGGTGGTTTTTCCAGCCTACGGACTTGGCACGAGTTTTATGTATCTACTAGGGTTTTTAATGAATAAGTGAAGCAATAAACACAAGCAAAAAGATAAACAAACGATAGAGAAGTGGTCAAGCACAAATGTAAGGAAAACATATCAGCCATGAATAATCGGATAAAACGCAGGTATTGTCTAAGGTGCAATGATTGTATTACTATGTTGGTGTTATATCATTCGCAAGGTTTAGGTGTGACTTCTTCCTAAACATTATTCAATTAAACCTGTCACGATTAATGAATGTCTCATAAGCATACATCAGTTAATTATAATCTATCTTAGGAATCAAATACCGATGTATATCGAACCCTAGCTCATCAAGACTTTACCCACTTATGTTCAATCGAATTATATATGCTGGTAGTCCGTGGTCAGTAGAGCTCCAAGCAAGGTCGTAGGGTGCATTTGTAAATCCTAAGTCATCGCTTAGCTATATCACCCTTTATAACCGGGGGAGACACTAGCTAGTTAAATTTGTGATCAATGAATCCCAGAGTGAATATAACCTATATGTATTGTTCTATCCCTGAAGAAGAAAACTCTACCCTACTTGGTATATAGAACTAGATCCAGTTGAATGATGTATTAAACGCATAATCAAACATAAACAAGTATCATGTGATAAACATAATTAACATGCAACAAGTAATAAACAATCTAGATAGACAAACCAAACATTAAATCTTCATAAACATGGCTGATACCTAAAGGTATCAGTCGATAGTCATTGTAAAATTACACATGGTTTCATATATGAACGATTAAAGTAAAAAAACATTAACCGAATGTGTATTGGGTTGTGCGAATATTACAAGATTTTTCCTATGATCTTGAGGCTCTTTACTGACCTTCTATGCTCCTCTATATGTCTGCTAGTCCACTTGGTGGTTTAGGGATTCACTTGCATACTAAAACTCATTTTATGGTTCGGTATTTATAGAGTCTGGAATAAGATCGATACGCCGTATTAAAGTGTCTGAATATGGCGTATTGGAGTTTTCTTGGAGTGAGGACCACGATAAATATCTTCCAGAATCTTTCATTAACCGCCAATGAATACGGCGTATGAGTCTTCATGGATACGGCGTATTGGTCTTTAAATCTTCGTGGTTTCTTGTAGAGTTCAAGCGCAGATACGCCGTATCTTCCTTGATGGATACGACGTATAGGTATTCAGAATAGTAGATTCTTGATTTCTTCGTTTAAGCTCCAAAATGCGCGCCTTTTAGTTAAACTTCACCAATTGCTCCATATTTGCTGCAAATAACAAATATAAGCAATTAAGTACCAATTTATGCATAAAATAACATAGAATGAGCAATTTAGCTGGGGTAAATGATGCTATAAAAAAAGACATTTATTTGATGTCATCTCATAGTCTCCCCTACTTGAATTCCTACTTGTTCTCTCAAGTAGACTTAGAAATTTTATGAAAATGTATCCCAACCTGAGTTTAGGATTTTTATTTTAAGCAAGTTTTTGTTTGATTACTAGCACACAACCAAGCACCTCACGAAATAGGAATATGAAAACACTCAAATCTCTTAACTAATCTATGTGGTAACATGTAACTAATTTGCTTAATTGTTCTGTCGTGATGAGTATTCTATCATAGGCTTGGCAAGGATACACATCTCCACCACTAAAGCTAAGGAGTAACAAGTTTAAAAAAGTAAATTAGGTTAAGGTTTAAGGGTTGATTATTCTTTATAATCTCTATCGATACTAATATTCCAGAAAAGGTGACAAAACCACATATACACATCCATAACGATGGAATAGACACATACGATTGCTTGATCCTTAACTCGGATAAGCTAAAGAATAGGATTAGTAATCTTTACCAATAATAGTAAACCAACAAGGCCGACAAAATAATATATACACATCCATAACCATGGAATAGACATACATGATTGCTCAGATCCTCATTCGAGTAAAACCAAAGTCAAGGATGAAGGACAATATAGGGTATGAAATCTTCTAATCCTTTACTAACAGTAATACACCAACAAGGCGTACAAAACCACACATACACATCCATAACGATGGAATAGATATATGAACAAATAGATTAAGTCCAAACAAATAAGGAACAATGTTGCTAGTTACTTTCTCGACCATCCCTTGAAAAAGACACAAATCGTAGACCACCTCATGTTTAGTAGACATGAACCAGACTCGAAAAATGTCTTGATTAAAGATCAATGAAAAAAACCTTAGTTGGCGTTCCCATAACGGTCAACTCCCAATCATCCATAATATAAATACTATACAACATTAGTGGCGATATCTACCACTTTATACATAACTTTACATCGTTGATTTATAACACGTATCAACGAATAATCGATCCTTCAAATAATAATATCGGTTAAGCTTAAACGAACCGACTATCTAACAAATCCTCACAACTTTCTCCTCTTTTTTGTTGCGATTTTCTGATTTTTTTGATTTTTTTTACAAACAACTGATAAATAAATCTAATGTGTAGAATTTCACCATCTCATGAATAATGACAAGAGTGATTGGGTTGCATGTGATCCTAATGTAACAAGTGCATTGTTGGTTGTCAATGTTTACGATCAAAGGTGGATATGAAGACGAGGGAGGTAGTTATTTCTTAGTGAAAGAAAATGAAGACACATACTTGCGGCACTCTATAACACTGAAGATTAGAATATCTTATATATATGTTTTTCACTTGCTAGTAAGAGGAAACAGACTAAAAGACTCAATTTGTGTAAAAAAAGAAAGGATCACTTGATAATAGGTTATTGGATAAGTGTAGGAATGTATCTTGAGGAGATAAATTAATATTTGCAAGGAGATTGCCAGAGTGTGACCAACATTTTTTGGTAAGGGTTGATGTTTCTTCAAGTGAAGATATTGAAGATTGGTAAGTTATATGTTTTTGAGTATCATGTTTTGTTGAGGATTGAAGTTTTCCAACTAAAATTACTATCAAAGATAAGGTTAGTTGTAAGTATTGAGGTGTAATGATTGAAGTGTATTCATGCAAGTTTGGGTGTGTGAAAGTAGCATCACTAATTAAGAGTGGAGTCTAGTAGATAGATTTTTGTTATGATCGACATACGTCAAAGGTTTTTTCACAATCAAAGAGTTGAAGTATACTTAGCAAGGTTTTGTGTTAAATATTGATGTTCACAAACTATCCTATTACCATCAAGAGTAGATTGTAGTTGTAAGGTTTGAGTGTGTGGTAGACGACGTGCTTGTAAGGTTGACTTAAGGGTTAAAGGTTCTAGTAACGAGGATATTCAAAAGAGTGAAGTGTTCTTGTCTTGAGGAGGTATTGATCCTAATAGTAAAGTTAGGGTAAGTGATTAGAACCAATTGTGGTTTATGTGAATGTTGTGTACTTATGTGTTAGAATAAAAGTTAAGTGTTCTTGTGAGTTGGTTTCTAGTGGATAAGAATCACATTTGTGAATTCTTAATACAAGAAAAAGAAAAAGAATATATATTAATTTAATATTTTGTGAACTAGTGAACTAGTGTGTAGGGAAGGAGACAAGAACCCAATCAGTTGTGTGAACGAGGTGTACTTGTGTTGTGGAAAAAGAAATAAGTGTTCTTATGGAAAAAGAAATGAGTGTTCTTGTTTGAGGAGGTATTAGTCCTAATAGTGAAGTTAGGGTAAGAGCCAGGTTACGATCTTGGTCACCAATTTGGTTTGTGTGAACGAGGTGTATATGTGTGATGGAAAACGAAATAAGTCCGTAGGGTAAAGGTTAGTTTAAATCGGTTTCTTGGGAATAAGAATTATGTTTGTGAGTTTTTAAAGAATATTTGGTGAAAGACTATATGTGAACGAATGTGTTTTCCCTCCCACTTAATTCGTGCTTATCCGGACATAACGTATCGAATAATAAAAATAAATAAAGAAGAAAACAAATGATGACGAAAGCGATGAGCTTGAGAATGTCAAGAAGGATGATGGTTAGCATACGACGATCTTCAACCATGAAGTTACGTAGCTCTTCTCAAGCATTGCTAATGTTCATAGAACAATCACATGATGAGGTATGAGGTTATCTTAAAGGTGGTAGCGGAAATGGTGGAGAGAGGATATTAGCCATCTATATAGTGGTAGATGTGTGATTGAGGTTTTCGTGTAATGAGTTAGGTATAAAAAATGAGTGATATAACCGTTTATAGTTAAGGAGCGGATCCCTAAAGATATGAGACGGTTGATATAGTAACAAAAGAGTGGGAACGAGTTACTATGAGGAGTTTTGAGTATTTGACCGTTTACGAAGAGGGACGAAAAACGTATTTCATGAAGAAAAGAATCAAGTAAATAAATAAGATAATGATCAAAGTGATCTAACTAAAATCCTTAGGGTTAAGACGATTATGCATGTGTGCTCGATAAATTTTAGTGACATGAAGACAATAACCCAAAACTCAAAAGACACTAATGTCAACTTAAGTATATTAATCATAACAATCAAATATATTGATGTACAAAACTATGTGACATCTATATGTTTATCTAGATGGACGGACCAAATGATATAGTATGGGTGCACAAGAAAGACACGTAGATCATATAAAAAATCTCATAACACTATGATTATGTCACACGCATATATCATGCAAAGCATGTTAGCATTTAGCATTTAATAACATATATCATAAAGATAAACTTAGAGATATTAAATTGGGATTGCTAACCAAAAACAAAATTGTCCAAATAATTATGCATTCAACAATTAAGCAAGTAATCATTGAGTATCAAAATAGCATGAAGATAATAATTAATCATATTTCAAGAGAACAAGTTAACATTTTGAAATCACAACAATACATATGCGAGGTGCAAGTAGTCTAGATCGACTAAAGAGAATCCTAATTACTACTTGACTAATAAGCAATCCTAATGAAATACAAAGTTCATTAATGTAAACTAACATTAGGCATATTTAGAAAGAGCCATTTAATCAAGTTAGAGAATGAATATGAGACTATCACTAGTGGTGCTCAATTGAGGCTAAACATGACCATTTTTATGGGTTATACCACGAACCCAACTTCCTTCCCGGAAGCAATTCAACCGTTAGGTTAAATTGAATTTCTAGTGCAATAGATTCTCTAGTAGTCATTCTCATTTTAGATTAAAATAGAATTCCCACATTTGCCTAATGGAGTGTAGCAAAGATGAAATTTGCATTGACTACTATTACCTGGCCTAATATGACTCAACTAATTTGTTTTAATTTCAGTTCTCAAAATTCTAATCAATGTGTTTATAATTCTAGGGTTTAATGAGAGAGCAAACAAGATTTTGTAAGTTAAAACATGATTGAGTCTTTTAGATCTTAGAAGTATACTTAAGTGTGACAATGTGGAGTATGCTACATTAAAGCGTTCTAAGAATGCACCTTTGCATGTCTTTTAAAAAATATAATTAAGGTTTATTTGCCTCCATAGGGAGATCCGTCTTTGATTTGAGTCTTGATTCGTGTTTTTGAATTGTATGAGCAAAGTTACATATATTATGCATTTGCCCGTGTTTGGTTTTTCAGAAATGATAACTTTACCAAATGCATTGCAAGGTAAATTACTTTGAATTAATCTCACGAAAACATTCAAGTCGTTAATCTACATTGACGTCGTTTTTACATGTTAATATTAATAATAGAAACACACCTATTGGACATGTAGACTAAATATAACATCATTATCACAAGTGTGAGTTATGAACCGATGTATATTCTTTTCGTCTATGAAAGGGATGACATTATTTTCATATCAACCTAGTGTGATTGAGTATGTAGATTCGAGATAATATCTTTTGTTATGGTTTTGATATAATCTTGAAGCTAGAAAAATAATGAATCTGATTTCATATCCAAACTCAAAAACATGGGCAATTAGATTCGAAGAATAATATCAATCATAATTTGAATAATGAATTGATATATATCTGAAATCTTTTTTGACCCTCACAAACACTCTTTTAAAAGAAAACAAAAGATTTTCCAAATGTGTTTCATTAAGCCTAAGATTAGTCTTAAGCGTGAGACCAATTAAAAGGATGAGTTTACTTATTTCTTTGGTATTGTTGTATATTTTACATGTGAAAAAAAACTTATAAATTATTATGCACAATATGCTTAGATTTTGACTTCTAAAGAGTACACAAAATTATCTTATGTGACATCCGTGATTTAATCAGGTTAGTGATTCATTTAGAAATGGCTAAGAGTTTCATTTGTGTGATTTATTGTGTTCTATATGTTATATATGTGTGCTAAGTGGTTTTAATAGGTGTATGAAATCATTTTGAGGTGGATGATCATCTCATTTTGAGTGCGTTTGTGTTTGATGATGAGTATTCTAGTTGTTCACGTATAGTGATAATGGAAAGGAATGGCGTATTGCATGTAATGCTACGTCAATAGTAGGATGATTTTGTGTTAAGCGTTTATAGGAAATGTATCATGTTAGAATTAAGTGAAGTGAGTGAAATTTGGGTATTTATAGTAGACTTTCTAAAAATAGAAAGTGAAATTTGAAATGAAAAGTTATTTTTAAAAAATTTAGTAAGTTGCGTTTATGTAAAAAGGTTTACCCAAATTAGCTTAGGTTTTTATGAAAACTTAAGGTAATAAAGATAATTAGTTAATTATTAATTAAATAAAAAATTAGTAAGAAAAGGGGGGGGGGACGATCGACTAGGGTTTAGGATAAGGATTAGGAAGCCCAAAACTTTGTCAAACTCTAAGTCTTAAGGGATAAGGATACTTAGGGTATAAATACCAATAAACCTAGCACATAATTCTTTTCTCCCATACCCTTTGTCGACCGAATATCAGCCCCCAAAACCCTAGGAGTGCCGAATTTTATGTTTGATCCAAGAACATTCAAGAATTGTTGTTAAGGTGCTAGCATTCAAGGTAAGTATGTTCATCTTAGTTAGTTTATGATATTCATGTAACATAATTTATGATAGATCTAGGGTTTACATAAGTTACAGATTATATATGAAATTTAATGATGGTATGATGATTAGGGTTAGTTTAGGGTTATGATCATGCATGTTGCATGTTAGGGTTTGCGTTAGAACATGATTTAGAGTTGAGCATATTATATGCTGTGTTCAACTGATGATATCTTATTGATAAAAACGTTTTTTATGAATCTTACGTCTAAATTATAGTTCAGAAAGTCTAGTTTTCAAAAAGTCTGGCCTCAAAGGTTTTTGAGGTTGGGAAGTTAGTCAATTGGTTGTAACAAGAAAAGTTGTCAAAACAGTGAATACGGGTCAGAATTAGGTCATGTTTAAGAGGATAAAACCCTAATTTAAAAGTGGAATTAGTGATAGCTAATCTACAGTGATATATGTTAATGTATAGTACAAAGGAAACCCATAGAAGGAGAGCTTTTGATTGCGTGTCTAAGTATGGTAATTAGGGCCATACATTTTAAGGTGCAATCAGATCCGAATTAGGACAGTTTTGAAGTTGGATTTTATTTAGGATAGTTGCACACATAATGAGAGCTTGGGAATCACAAGGTAGTTATTAAACTTATAAATGAACTTATGTGGTTTTTGGTATAATTTATGAAGGTCAGCAAGTAAGGTTTTAAGTTAGTAAGGATACACTAAAATTCTGCAATTCTGAATAAATTATAGTTGACTAGTGTAATGTATTAATGAAGTGGTTAAGGTTGGGCATGGTGTCGGGGTGACCCATGATAGTAAATCAAACCCTTGGACATCCATCATATGTGTGTTACATGGACTAACTTTAATCTTGGTCGCGTGAAAACGAGTTTTTATATTGTTTATCATTTGCGTGATAGGAATTGGAAGCTGCGTTTTGAGCATTTAGGTGAGTTACATAGTCCCACTTTTTATTGCGTTTTAAACTTGGGATGGAAATGATGCAAGTATGGAAATGAGTTTAAATTTTTTGTGATTATGTGTTAGTGTAAATGCATGGACTATTATGTGACTGATATGCGTTATGTGCTACATGTTATGTGATGTGATATTAATGTGTGGACTAAGTCAGGAGGGTTACTTGCGGGTATCCATGGCCTGTTTAGTGGAAGGTATTGTAGCCTAGACAGGAGGGCTACGCGTGTAAATCTATGGCCTGACTATGAGGGAAACTCACAGGGAACTTTGGTATAGATCCAATAGCGATTTAGGTCTCATCTGCTTTGGTGTTTGAGGATCGAATGAGATACGCCTACTCAGATGGGTTAGAGGGATCGGAAATGTACACCAACCCAGTAGAAGATTTGTATGGGGTTTGATATGATTGGGGATTGAAATGCAATTGCTAGCTATTAATGTTAGTTAGTATAATTGTCATGCAAAATGTATTGTTTTATAATCACAGAAATTAGATAAATCGTTTTAGTAATGGATTGAATATATGTGTCTGAAAACCTATGTTTCTCTCCAACCATTAGGTTGACGTCTAAGCATCATTTTCAGGTATTCAGCAGGATGAGATTAAAGTTAGGAAAAGTGGCTAGATGAACTGTAGGCAGCTGACAAGTCTTAGTTATCTAGATTTCGTTATTTGTTTTGGATGTATGAATGTTTGCATGTCATGACGTTGACATGAACTGCCTTCATTTCAATGTCAGACGCCTTTTGGATTTTGTTGACGTGTTTGGGTATTTTCATGACACTACTGTCTATAACCTTGTATTATATTAATGCATGTTTTAGATTTCTCTATTAGAACGCCAATGTGTTGTGATTGAATCCCCTCTCTTCAGTCGACGCCCTCGGCGTTTCCCTCTTGGCGGGGGTGACAGATATGTATCAAGCAAAGGTTATAGAGAAGTATGTGGAGATGCCTAGACTATAACCAAGGGTCCTTCAATGTTGATCACCGCATTAAGCTTAAGTGTATTGATGCTAAAACTGCTATGCTTACCCTCTATTATTGCATAGCATATATTATCTCGTATTTTGCAAAGTTGTCAATTTTAGTTATTTGGGCCTACACATTATCTGCAGATGATTATAATTACTTTTTTTAGTATTTTAGCTATGTTTTCCCCCACCCGTAAGAAGTCTTGTTGGGGAACCGTTTTCCCAACTGGACTTAAGCGTTATAAGGAGCCTCTTGTGGAACCGAAGGAGATAGGATAGGTTTTTTTTTTTTGTTTTTGGTGTTTTTTGGGGGGGGGGGGGGGGGGGGGGGGGGGGGGGGGGGGGGGGGGGGGGGGGGGGGGGGGGGGGGGGGTTGGGGTGTTGTTGTTTATTTTTTTTTTTTTTTCTTTTTTTTTTTTTTTTTTTTTTGATCGTTTGTCGGATACGCGTAATAGGGCTGGACCCGCGGAGTCGGGTGATTCTTGCGGAGGCAAAGTCAAACCCAAGCGAGGCCCAACATAAGTTTATCCCGTCCTTTACCTCGTCATGTTGTTATTGATTATTTCTTTCGGATATTTTGTATTTTGGGAATTGTTACGAGACTTTCGTTCCTTTATGTCGTTTTGATTTTATTTTGATATAAGTAAGTAGTTATTTGATGGAGCATTCTTTATGTGTTAAGTTGGAATGGTTTAAGATGTGCAATGTGGTATGTGTGGTTATATGTGAATTATGATTGAAATGGGTAGTCTTGGAAGTAAGTACACGTGTGAAAGGAAGCACTTATAATTATGGTGGCCAACATAATTATAAAGGCATCACACACGTAGACTTGTGACCAGAGTTTATTTATTTGTGTTGGTTGTAGGACTGGAGTGTAAATGATATCTTAATTTATATGTGTATTCAAGATAAGGATGGTGGTATGGGTAGAGAGTTATTCTCTTACCCTAATTGGAAGATATGTTAAATTGAGTTGTATAAATAGTAAGTTTCTCTTCTATTTAGTATTTGCGGATACCTAGTATTATTATTATTATTGTGGTTACTCGTTGCTTGATTGTTTGTTCGGATCTGCTCTTTCGGATATAGGCACGTTTCGTTAGTTCTTTCGTTGCATTGATTACTCATATTAGTGTGGATCATTACTCCCTTCTTTGTATATCCCTTGGTGTTCGTAACCCGTTGGCAACGTGTTAGTATCGATGTTTTAGGTTTGCTCTGTTGATCGTTATTTTGGATAAGACCTTACGTTTTCTTTTGGGTACGTAACGTCTTGCATGAGTTTTCTTGTACGAGTTCGTTTGATTTTATTTTGAGTATATGGTCCCTGTAATTGTTCATTCGTTTTCAAACAATAGAATTGTGTTAGGGTCTGTACGGTGTTTTACGATCCCTTTTGGTATTATGGTGTCCTTTGTTTGAGTAACATATTTTATAATTGATGTCTAATTATAAAAACCCTTTAGAAGTATTGTGTTGGTGTTTGGAGAAAACTGTGTATAAAATGATCTTTGTAAATAGATTATTTTTTATTATAAAAAGCAGGTTTAAAGTGATTCATGGTGGTAAGGTACGATACACCATTAGATAACCATCTCTATATTTTTATGAAAACCAAAATGAATTTTTCAAAGATTACATTTAAGACAATTTCATTATTATTTAAAATATTTTTTATACTTAAAGTGACTTTCTTAATTTAAATTGATTTTTAAAAAAAATTATTTAATTTGGCCTTTTGAGTAAAGTCGATAATTGG
The DNA here is from genome assembly GCA_026074375.1 of Tanacetum coccineum. Classification (NCBI taxonomy): domain Eukaryota; kingdom Viridiplantae; phylum Streptophyta; class Magnoliopsida; order Asterales; family Asteraceae; genus Tanacetum; species Tanacetum coccineum. The sequence continues at coordinate 38,877 of BQNB010001598.1, read as the reverse complement.
TATAAGAATTTTTGTCTTTCGTATTGATATTTTTTATGTGTTCATTTGTCGTGGTACGCCTGTTGATTTTCTTTCGTTTGCGCTTTCACTCGGTGCATATACGTATCCTTTCTTTCAAAGGATTATTATGTCATTTGATTCACATCTATTAGCATATGTGAAATCTCCTATATGCATTCTAGCCTTTGACTCTATATTCGTTTGCTATCCTATTTGATTGTTCATAACCCTTGGAGTTCGTTGATACCGTTGAGTCGTGAAGCTTTGATGTGATTGTGGGAATGGACTGGTTGTCCAAGAGGAAGTTTGTGATAGTATGTCATGAGAAGGTGGTTAGGATACCGTTGGAAGGTGATGAGATACTTCGGGTTCATGGTGAACGTACTCAAGGAGTCGTGAAAACCTTAATGAACACAAAGGTAGATGAACCGAAATTGAGTGATATTTTCCGATCGAACGAGGGATTTTCTTGATGTGTTCCGAATAATGATCGATGACCACCACGACGACAAGTTGAGTTACGTATAGATTTGGTTCATGGAGCGATGCCAGTCGCGAAGTCTCTATATCGTCTAGCACCCTTGAAAATGCAAGAATTGTCTAAACAACTTCGAGAGTTGCAAGACAAGGGTTTCATAGTGACCTAGTTCATTTCCGTGAGGAGCATCCTGTGTTAATCATGAAGAAAAGGGATGGTTCTTTCACATGTGGTTATGAACATAGGGAGTTGAACAAATTAACTGTTAAAAACCATTATCCACTACCTAGGATTAATGACTTGTTTGATTAGTTATGAGGAGCGTGTCCTTTCTTAAAGATAGATTTTCGGTCAGGTTATCATCAGCTACGAGTGCATGAGGATGCCATTCCAAAGACCGCATTTTGAACGAGATACGGACATTTTGAGTCTACGGTTATGCCTTTTGGGTAACCAATGCACCACGTTTCATTGCTTAATGAACCGATTTTCAAACCGTACTTAGGTAGGTTTGTCATTGTATTCATTGATTACATTATGGCCTACTCAAAGTCAAAGGAGGAACATGAAGTTCATTTAAAGTTAGTGTTGGAGTCACTAGGGAAGGAGAAGTATGTATGCTAAGTTTTCTAAGTGTGAGTTTTGGTTGGTAAGAAGTGCATTTTCTTGGTCACGTGGTCAACCATAGCGTATTCACGTGGACCCGAGTAAGAGTAAGGCAGTGAGGAATTGGATGATTATTCTTAGGATTAGCAGGTTACTACCGACGCTCATCGCGAATTTTTTTAAGATTGTTGAACCCCATACTTCCCTAACTGAGAGGAATAAGAAGTACGAGTGGAGCGTAGAACAAGAATAGGCTTTTCAGACTTTGAAGAATGATTTGTGTGATACTCTGATAAAGCGAATGAGTAGGGTGATGCGTGAGTAAAAGGAGAATAGTGAAATCAAAGATGAGTTAAGAGGAATGATACAGGCAGCCCAAAGTGAGGACGTTCAAGCCAGAATAACGACTCCGCAGAAAGGCTACCATGGTTTAGATCAACAGATGGAAAGGAAAAGGAGACGAGAGTTTGTACTTTATGGATCAAATTTGGGTTCTATTGGTAGGATGTGTATAAGTACACGTGTGAAAGGAGGCACTTATAATTATGGTGTAATATGTTTTTTTTATATGTGTATTCATGATAAGGATGGTGGTATGGGTAGAGAATTATTCTCTTACCCTAATTGGAGGATCTGTTAAGTTGAGTTGTATAGATAGTAAGTTTCCCTTCTATCTAATATTTATGGATACCTAGTATTGCTATTATAGAGGTTGCTCGTTTGCTCGGTTGTTTGTTCGGATTTCCTAAGTCTAAGCTTAACATCCCTTCATCGTACTTTGTTAGTAAGGATACCTAATTTTTCATATTCGACGTCTCGATGTATATTGGTTGTTTGGAATCTGCTCTTTTAGATATAGGCGTGTTTCGTTAGTTCTTTCGTTGCATTGATTACTCGTATGATTATCAAACGTTTCTTTTAAGCACTAATTGTTCATAACATATTAGTGTGGATCATTACTCCCTTGGTTGTTTATCCCTTGGTTTTCGTAACTCGTTGGTGACGTGTTAGTATCGATGCTTTTAGCTTTGCTCCGTTGATCGTTATTTTGGATAAGACCTTACGTTTTCTTTTGGGTACGTAACGTCTTGCATGAGTTTTCTTGTACAAGTTCGTTTGGGTTTATTTTGAGTATATGGTTCCTGGTATTTTCTTTAGTTTTCAAACAATAGAATTGTGTTAAAGTCTGTACGGTGCTTTTCGATCCCTTTTGGTATTACGGTGTCCTTTGTTTGAGTAACATATTTTATAATTGATGTCTAATTATAAAAGCCCTTTTGAAGTATTATGTTAGTGTTTGGAAAAAACTGTGTTAAAATGATCTTTGTAAATATGTTTAAATGGCCTATGCAAATAGGATATGAAAATTATTGAGTGATTAAATAAATCTTATTTTATTATAAAAAGCAGGTTTAAAGTGATTCATAGCGGTAAGGTACGATACACCAATAGATAACCATCTCTAGATTTTTATGACAACTAGAATAAATTTTTCAAAGATTACATTTAAGACATGTTCTTTATTATTTAAAATGATTTTATACTTAAAGTGACTTTCTTAATTTAAATTGATTTTTATAAAAACATTATTTATTTTGACCTTTCGAGTAAATTCAATAATTGGTATAAGAATTTCCGTCTTTCGTATTGAAATTTTTTTGTGTTCATTTGTCGTGGTACGCCTGTTGATTTTCTTTCGTTGCGTTTTCACTCGGTGCATATGCATATCCTTTATTTCAAAGGATTCTTATGTCATTTGATCCACGTCAATTTGCATATGTAGAATATCCTATATGCATTCTAGCCTTTGACTCGATATTTGTTTGTTATCCTATTCGATTGTTCGTAACCCTTGGAGTTCGTTGATACCGTTGAGTCGTGGAAGCTTTGATATGATTGTGGGAATGGATTGGTTGTCCAAAAGGAAGTTTGTGATAGTATGTCATGAGAAGGTGGTTAGGATACTGTTGGAAGGTGATGAGACACTTCGAGTTCAAGGGGAACGTACTTTGGGAGCCACCAAAGCCCTAATGAATGTTAAGATAGATGAACCTAAGATAAGTTATATACCTGTGGTGTGAGATTTTACTGATGTGTTTTCGGAAGACTTGTTGGGGCTACCATCACAGCGACAAGTTGAGTTCCGTATAGACTTAGTTTCTGGAGCAACGTCGGTCGCGAAGTCTCCATATCGTTTGGCACCCTCGAAAATGCAAGAATTGTCTGGACAACTTCAAGAGTTGCAAGACAAGGGTTTCATATGACCTAGTCATTTTCCGTGGGGAGCACCGGTGCTATTTGTTAAGAAGAAGGATGATTCTTTTCGCATGTGTATTGATTATAGGTGGTTGAACAAATTAACTGTTAAAAACCGTTATCCACTCCCTAGGATTGATAACTTGTTTGATTAGTTACCAGGAGTGTGTCCTTTCTTAAAGATAGATTTTCAGCCAGGTTATCATCAGCTACAAGTGCATGAGGATGCCATTCCAAAGACCGCATTTCAAAAGAGATACGGACATATTGAGTCTACGGTTATGTCTTTTGGGTTAACCAATGCACCAGCGGTTTTCATGGACTTAACGAACCGGGTTTGCAAACTGTACTTAGGTAAGTTTGTCATCGTATTCATTGATGACATTCTGGCCAACTCAAAGTCGAAAGAGGAACATGAAGTTCATTTGAAGTTAGTGTTGGAGACACTAAGGAAGGAGAAGCTGTATGCTAAGGTTTCTAAGTGTGAGTTTTGGTTGGAAGAAGTGCATTTTCTTGGTCACGTGGTCAACCATAACGTATTCACGTGGACCCGAGTAAGAGTGAGGCAATGAGGAATTGGATGATTATTCTTAGGATTGGCAGGTTACTACCGACGTTCATCGCAAATTTTTTTAAGATTGTTAAACCCCTTACTTCCCTAACTGAGAGGAATCAGAAGTATGAGTGGAGCGTAGAACAAGAAGAGGCTTTTCAGACTTTGAAGAATGATTTGTGTGATACTCTGATAAAGCGAATGTAGTGGGTGATGCGTTGAGTAGAAAGGAGAGAGTGAAATCAAGACGAGTAAGAGGAATGATACTGGCAGCCCAAAGTGAGGCGTTCAAGCAAGAGAACATACTATCAGAAAGGCTACATGGTTTAGATCCACAGATGGAAAGAAAAGGAGACAAGAGTTTGTACTTTATGGATCAAATTTAGGTTCTATTGGTAGGAAGTGTAATGGATGGGCCCATGCATCAAGATACTTGGTACATCCGGGAGCGGATACGACGTACTATAACCTTGGAGACATGTATTGGTAGCCACATGTAGAAAAGGATATAGCTACCTATGTTAGCAATTGTCAGATTTGTTTAAGAGGTGAAGGCTGCAATGTCAAAGACTTTTGGCTTGCTGCAACAGCCTGAGATACTTGAGTGAAAATGAGATAGAATCACCATGGATTTTATCACTAAATTTCCAAGTTCAAAGTAGTGAGTATGATGTGATTTAGGTGTGGTCGATAGACTGACCAAGTTAGCTTATTTTCTAGCTATACAAGAAGATTTCAAGATATGAAGTTGGCAAGGATTTATATTGATGAGATAATAGCAAGGAATGGAATTCTGGTGACGATCAACTCAGATTGAGATGGATGATTTACCTCGTAGTTTTGGCAGACGCTGTAGAAAGTGTTAGAGACGCGATTAGATTTGAGTACTGCTTAGCATCCTCAAACGGATAGATAAAGTGAACGTATGATTCAGACTTTGGAAGATATAATGAGGGCATGTGTTATCGATTTTGGTGGTAGTTATCATTTAAGCATTCGGTGTGTGTGGCTCCGTTTGAAGCATTGTATTGGAATGAAGCGTAGTCGCCAGTTTTATAGCTGAGAATGAGGAAAGTAGTTGATTTGACCTAGTAGGTTCAAGTAGCACTGATAAAGTGGTGTTGATAAAAGAGAAGCTCAAAGAGGTGAGAGACCGTCAAAAGAGCTGTGCTGATAATAGGCGCAAACCGTTAGAGTTTGAGGTAGGAGAACGGGTTATGCTGTATGTAGAGTCATTTGAGATTCTTAAAAGAATCGGTCCTGTAGCGTATCGGTTGAGATTGCCTGAGGAATTGAGTGGAGTACATGACACGTTTCATGTGTCAAACCTAAAGTAGTGATTGGCGGATGCTAGTCTACATGTATCATTGGATGAGATCAAGGTTGACAAATGTAACGCCCCGACCCAAAAGGGTAGAAGTATTACAAATATGGTGTGACATCAAAAGCATACATAATCATAACACAGGCATAAACAGCGGAAGTCTTAAATAAATAACCAAAGGATAATAAGTCAACATGACTTAAGGTACACAAGTTCTCAAAGGACAGACATATCCAAACGAAATAACCGAAATAACAAATGTCTTGAAAAGAAACAATTCATATATCAAAACTAAGATCTCTAGGGTAAGTCCACACTTAGCACTCAATAGCCTGAAAGCAACCCTAGCTCCTAAGCTAGATACCTGCCGCAGGAAAAGAAAGTGCGGCAAGAGCTTACAAACCCAGGAACAATATATAATCGAATGCAAAAGATAACGGAAATCAAAGGATACGATATAAGGTGCAAAGGGTATCACAAGACATGATCAAAGGAATACAAATATAAGGTAAGACAAATCAGAAGTCAATTCATAGTGTAAGGTAAGATGAATCAGAAAATCGAATCAAGTCCAATTACCAAGCCCAAACAATATATCAAGTAACCATGAAGTAGTCGATCTCCAAGAAAAATATGTAAGAAACGTGGAATGGCACCCAAACATCAGTCACCAAATATCCATATATCATAATGTCATAATCCATCGAATACATAACAAATCTAGGATGCATCCATACGCCCCTTAAACAAATAATAAATCTTCATAGTAGCACATAAATATCAATTGGGGTGACGGGAGTGAAGAAACAACACACCCACACAAGTCATGCCAAAGGTGCATCAATGACACGGCCATGTTACCTTCATGGCTAGGAAACAAATATTGGCTCGGGTCTCAAACTGAAGGGTTCAAAGCAAAGTCATATCAAAGTTCATTTCAAAGGGATCATAGCAAAGGTTCAATGCCAAAGGTTCAAATATCAAAGGTTCAAATATCAAAGGTAGCATAGCAGGGTTCAAATGGAACATAATAACAGATCATATAAGAAAGCACAGATCATATAAGAAAGCCAAGATAAAAGGCTCAGAGCAAATGTAGCAAATCACATAAGTAATCAAAGATAGAGAGGAATATGTCATGAGAAACCTTAACGATAAGGTCAGAATATCTGTACCTTATTCCGAAGCAAAGCAATAATCAAAGAAAACACCACAGGAATATCAAAATCACTCCCTCTTGACCGAACCTAAAGAAATGATGAATTCGAATTACAAACCATTCATTTAAGTTATACTTTCTATTTTTAGTAACTTTCCATTTTTAGTAACTTTCCATTTTTAGTAACTTTCCATTTTTAGTAACTTTCCATTTTTAGTAACTTTCTAAAATTAGTAATATTCATCATTTGAGATTCTATTAAGTATTTTGAATAGTTTGGGGACTTAACATGTTACCCTTACAAGTTTAGGGTTAAATATGACAACTTTCCATATTTTAGGGTTTAATATGCAAAATCAACAATTTTCAAGGTTAAAAGGGTAAATATCAAAGTTTCACATTTTATTCAGATTATACCTTCCATTTTCTGTATTTACAAGTCAAACCCTTAATTTTACATAATTTACATATTTAGCCCTTTTGGTTTATTAATTAATTAAACATTATCTTTAATTATCCATAATTACAAAACAAGTCCTTATAGATTCAAATATGACAAATTCATACTTTATACATTAAATACTAACCAAACCTTATACTTTTCAGAATTTACAATTTCAGTCCCTCTATTTTAATTAATTAATTTCTAATTACTTATTATATGTAATTAACCATTTTAATCCAAAATAATATCAAAATGACATTTTATACCCCCCAACTTATTTTATACAGAATATAATAAATATAATAACATGTCTAAAACAGACCCCATAGTTTCAGAAATTACAAAACAAGTCCTTATACTTTAAATATCAATTCGGCAAATCAATTAAATCCACAAAACCCTAATTTGATTTTTCCAAACCACAAACACAATTATTTCCCAATCATTGGCATTAAATGCACCTGGAAAAATTATCAAAACCCTAACCCTAATTTTATTTCTTTCCTTTTTCCTTTAATTCGAAATCGGCAAACAATGATAAATCCCCAATAATTATTCGAATCCTTCCTAAATTTTTCCAACAATTTATCTGAGTTATATGTGATATGAACAACCTTATAAAAATATAAAATCAATTGTACAAATATTATTTGTGCCGATTTCATAATTAGCTAAAAATTAGGGTTTCGAACATGTTTTAATTTATAAAATCAAAATAACATGCATGATAATTTTTCTCATGCATAGAACGAATTAATATGATGAAAATTGAGATAAAAAAATACATTTGATGATTCTTGATGATTTAATGAATTATTGAATCCGGTTGCTTAATTCGAACCAAGCCTTAAAAAATCTTCCCACTATTTTTCCCACCTTCCTTGATCTCCAAAACACCTTAGAAAAATCGTCTCAGCCCTTGAAAAATTTTGTGCCGCCTCTTTTTAGTTTTTAGGGTTTTTGGTGGTGTTGTTTTTAGAGTTTAAACAAAATAAAATGTATAAAAGAGTTATAATGGGGATTAGGCCGAATTTTTGGGGTTTCAAAATAGATTAAATCAGAATTTTAACTTTGCAATATTTATTTTGTAATTATCCTTAATTAATTTGCTTTAATTTGTAATATATAAATACATAATTAAATTTGTAATATATAAATAATTAAATATACATATTTTCGGCATATATATTTATATACAATTATTAATTATTTTTCTTGTATAACATAAGGTATTTTAATCTTACAAAAATTTCATAATTGCCATATTTTGTAGTTTCATAATTTCTAACCTTTAAATGAATTTTATTTAAGCTTTTATGAAATTTTCTTGCATTAGGGGTATTTTGGTAATTTTACACTTGTTGAGATTTTTAGGTTTTACACATGGAGTGCACATGTCGAGTATTCCTGATAAAGATGGAATGTATATTGAGGTTTTGGAAAGGGATGTAGAAGTCGTTAGGAACACGAGTAGATATGAGTACTACCTACCATCCATAGACTGAAGGTTAGAGTGAGCGTACTTTTTGGACATTAGAAAATATGTTTAGAGCTTGTGTGAAAAATTTGGTGGTAGTTGGGATACTCACTTTCTGTGAGGTGAGTTTTCCTACAAAGATAGTTATCATTTGAGTATTCTATGTGTTTTCATTGGAGGTATTGTATGGAAGAAGAGGTAGGTCGCCTGTTTTATAGGCTGAGATTGAAGAAAGTAAGATGATTGGACTTGAGTTGGAGTAAGAGACGACTAAGGTAGTCGTGATTAAGGAAAGGCTTAAGAAAGCCAAAGATCGTCAAGAGAGTTAAGTTAATAGTAGAAATGAAACTTTTAAGGTTTAGTGTCGGTGATCATGTTATGATGAAAGTCTCACCTTGGAAAGGTGTAGTACGTTTTGGTAGAAGGTGTTGTTAGCTCCTTAGGTATATAGGACCATTTGAGATTCTTGAAAGGATTAGCCCTTATAGCTATATCGGTTTTGATTGCTCGAATGAGCTGAGTTGGGTGTATCTTATTTGAGTGTTCTGTTAAATTTGAGGTAAACTGAATCTGCGTGAATTTTTTTTAAAAGACGTTGAGCTTGTATCAACTCATATCTTAATTTCAAAATAGTTCTTGTTTGATGAGTTGCGGGATTAAGATATGAATCACGTTGTTACACAACTTAAGGTTTTTGAGGAGTTTCCTCGAGGACGACCGAGGCTCATGTAGTTGGATGTTTCTTTTCGTTTCTAGTGCTTATGTTGCTATTCGTACATTTGTATGGGTAAGCAAAGTTATTAGCAGTAAAATTCCAATAGTTAAAGTTAGTTGGAATTCAAAGCGTAACTTTGAGTTAACATGGGTATTGGAGGACCACTTGAAAGATAAGTATCCTCAATTGTTTGTTTTGGTGATGATACAGTTGAACCTTTTGGTTAAATCTCGGGACGAGATTTCCTAAAGGAGGGGATACTATGACAACCGTGGTTTGAGCCGGTTGGTCAGTTTGTTTAGAATTTATTTAAAGCGTTTATGTGTGTTCTTTATGTGTTTTGTGAGAGATATGTGTATGAGATTGAAGTACATGATTGATGAATCATGGTACTAGTTGAAATGAGATTGAATGGAAATGAGATCATTTGGAAGCTTTGCGTAGTTTCAAATATTGTGTACGTAATTTTCTGTGTACATACTATGTATATGTAATTCATATTATATATATTAGTTTAGTAGTTTATAGATTTTAGAGTACTTTCCATTTTTAGAAATAATTCGAAATGAAGGTTTGTTAGAAATCTAGTTAGAAAGTTCAAGGTTTAGCGAAATAAGCAAATGTTTTAACCTAGAATAAAAAAAATATAGGTATTAAAGTTGTAAATAATAATAAATAAAAAAATTATAATAGAAAAAAATGAATTTTAGTAAAAGAAAAGAAAAAGGAAAAGATATCTTAGTTAGATTACAACTTGTTTTTTGTAATTATCTTTTAAGGCCTATAAATACAAATTATAACTTAATCAAAAATCACTTTTTCTCTCCCCTACAACTCCAATTGGTTCGACCAACCCTCAATAACAAGAAGAAAACCCCAAAAAATTTTAGGGTTTTGATTTTCAAGAGTTAAGGTATTGTTTTCTAAACCTTTTCAATTCAAATTTGGTTTTTATTAAACGTAAATATCATTAAGATGGATTAGTTTTTGTAAAATATCTTGTAATTAAGAGGTTTTGATCATCAAAAATCATTTGAATAATAATTAGGGTTTTGGGTAAGTTAATTAGGGTTAATTATGCTAAATTCGGAATAGAAATCTGGGTAGAATTTTAGGTCATCTTGCGAGAGCCATATCTCGGTCATACGGATAGCTTTTATTGATTTTCTTAAATCTAAAATTAACTATAGAGAGTCTACTTTCCAACCCAAGTGGTTTCATGAATTAAAATTGAGTGGAAGTTAGTCAAATTAATCAAACAAGATTCGTTGTCAAAACTGAGTTTTCGGGGCAGATTCTGGGTTGTGTTTGTGAGGTCAAAAACCATATCAAAACGTCTTTTTAATTAATAGGCTTGCTAATCTTGAATTCATTTGATGGTTATGATTTTCTAGAATTTTTGTAGAAATTTTCTTAAGGGTTTAAAGGGGGGTCTGCTAATAGCTAAACTTTTTTATAGGTCGAATCAGGTCACAATTCTAGGCCACTTTCTGTGATGTTAAATTTTTATTAAAATAGTTAGACTCACCTATTATTTTTATCCAAATATAATATAAAAGCTCCAACTCATTGGGGGCTATGGGATGTAGTAGAAGAACTAATTTGGTGTTTTAGTATTTTATTTTAGTGTCTATATTGTGATATAAATGGGAGAAAATGCAAAAGTTGAGATGTAGGTTTATAAGGTACTTGAGGTTAGAAAGTTGTGAAGAGTATATAGATGAGTTGAATCAAGATAGGGTATAGAGTATCTATCGTTGTGATTGTTACATCGACTTGGGTGTGTGACCTAATCAATGGTAACATATGTGTGTATTGTTTTGATTAGATTCTTTGCAAGGTTAATTGAAGAGTTTGGATTTGCTTTGCATCGAGGTGAGTTTTACAGTCCCACTTTTTACTTATATTTTAGGATGGAAATGATGCAAAACTATTTTTGAATTATGAACCATGGTATGTGTTTTTAAGTGTCGAACTATAGTTGCTTATGTGATTGAATTGTGGGGTGAAGCAATGCGTATGTGAAGATGGCATTAACCTAGTTATGAATTATGGAAGGGTATGTGTATGTGATGATGACATGACCTAGTGTGTAACCCGAGTAGACTTAGCTAGTCAAGTGGGTTAGTCTTGCGCAGAGACAGAAGAGAGGGATTATTGGGACGGAGGGGTACGATCCACCCCAGATAAATGTGAATTTATTTTGTGATAGAATAGCCATGCATATATGTTCTGTATAATGTTTTGTATGATCACGGTGTCTGTCTCGGTAATAAGGAATATTTCACTTTACATTTTATGAACAAGAAAATAAGTAGGAGTGAGAAGAATTATAGAGAGATAAAGGTAAGAGAGAGGAAAGTGATGAGGAATGAGATTGTTTACTTGCAAATGTGAAAGTTACAAAATGACCAACCCACTCTCCATCCATGAAGAGTGGTATTTATACCTAGACTAAAGGCTTACTTGCCTTTTAGTATTTCTCGGCCGGGCTCGGTTTACTTGGGGTTTCGCCCGTACCACGTGACCGGTTTGTTAAATTAAGAGCCCGTATACCGGATAGCCTATTAACGTATATTAATTAATGACGGAGGAACCTAATATAAATTAAGAACGAACTTCATTGTTGACTCAATATTTTTGAGGCAAACAATCTCCACGAAGTTTGTTCATTATGGAACTCCTGAGTTGAGTCATGAGATTGCTTAGGTCGTTAGTATCTGTTCTTTGTCTTTGGTCTTTATCTTGTTGTAGTTGTTCTTTCATGCTCTGTGATCTATGATCTTGAGTTTTATCATTGTCTTTTGTCCGAGATCTTTAAATCGTTTATCCTTCCATCTTTGATCGTCTTTGCGCCTTGCAATCTTGTGTCTTGACCCAACATGCTCATATCTTTGCATCTATCTTAAAAGCATGCTAACCAAATCTCCCTATAGACTTGATATCTTTGGAAGAGATCTTTGCATATTAGAGTTTTGTGCGGTTTTCTTTGTTTTAATTCTTGAGCTTCTTGATTTCTTTGAATATTGATGCTTATAGTATGTCTTTGATAGTTTGAGCATGAGCATGTGAGTAATGATCCAACTTCAGCTGGATAGGCATTCTCAATTCCATCTTTATGGAATCCTGAATTAAAAACCAGTTAGCAATATTAAAGCGTCGTGGAGAATATGGCTTTGTCATTCATCTGGATTTGTTGTTAGATTACCTTTCGGTTCCGAAAAGGATCCGTTTTTACAGTTTAAATATGTACCTGTGATAGGTAGATTCAAAGAATCTCTAGACAGGGGTTTTCAGCTCAAAAGAACACGTAGGATCTTATTACACCGATTGGTATTAGATTTACCATGTTGCTAGTTTTCTCATTACCGGAATGTTCAAAGCAGACAACACGGTAAGAGTGAATAAGATAGTTACTATCTTTCTGATTAAGCCGTCAATTCATTTACTAGAACAAGTTTGATTCACATAGAATCGCACCATCGTTTCTTTCCAGTTGACACAAGTTTGATTCATATAGAATCTCGCAAGTCACCTACAGGAGCTTGTTTGATGTTGGCTCAAGCAGGATTTCCATCTTCATTGTGAATACATAAGTATCACTCGGATGTTTTTATGGCACAATCACAAGGATAATGCGTCAGGACTCTTGTTAACTGCTTGTGAAACTTATTGGTGTTCAACAAGTGATTAGTATGAATTGTCATATGGATTTATTTATGATCTCTTGGCTCTAGACTCGATTTGTGCGTTTTGGTTTTAGTAATCGGAGGTTGGAGCAGACTGCCACCTATTCAATATCAACTATCTCGAAGTTGGATAGTCAATAGTATAGTCGTCGATGTTGTGTATCTCCGTGACATAATAAGACCAAGTTTTGTTAAGAGAAACTCGAATGGCTGGGGGGGTTTGTGCTTGCATCTGGGTCCATGATGTCCTCTTCAATATCAACAATCAACTATGTGGATTTGACAGCTTATGTATTGACCAGGTTTCTGCCTAGTTGTGGTTTCTTTTTTTGTGTGGTGGGTACTTTCTTTAGACCCTTTATCCATACATTTCTTTTTAATTCTTCAACCCCTTTAATGCTTACCAAGACGTCATTACTAACACCTTGTTTGTGATTGTTTCTGTGTTTAGCTCAATCTAGTCGCATTATTCCATTATACTCATCATCTCCTATCATACCTAGGACTGCTATTGTAACTATGGAGTGTCTTGCGTTGAATCCTCCGGTTATTCTGGTTGGTTGGATCATAGGACAAATACCTAACCTTACCACCTTATGACTTCAGAATCGTCGTGAAATAAGATGTTGTAGGGTATGAGATCGTAACATAAACCTTTTTCGAAGAGTATCAAGCACTTTTGCGTCGATAAGACTCCACTTATTTATTTTCAAGATCACATTTTATAATACATTTCTCCCCTTAATTTTAAATACTAATTCACTTAGTTTTTGAAAATTACTTTGTGTTAAAATTTGTCCGTGAATACCACTAGGGAGAAAACTTTATACTTTCCATGAATTATATGGAACATAAACTTGCCCCCCTCGATTTTACATATGTTTGACACCAAAAACAATGATTCCAAGTTGTAAAATGAATATAAAATTGAGGGTTAGCATTGTTGAGCACACAATTTTGAAAGATTATGAATTGTCATTGAAGAATTCTTAAAACATTGTGCTCAACCACCTAATCATCTTATAACAATCAATCTATTTAATAGTCATTATTATTCCTTAGATGTTATTAAGACCTTTTATAATGTGTTGAATACATAAGAGTTGTCATGTTATGATGTATCCAACAATCATAAAACATTGTTTTTAAGAAAAACTCCCCCTCAAACATTGACTCATTTAAAAAATAACACCAAATGTAGAATAATTGTCTTGTAAAACAATATGAGGGAAGGAGTGTTGAACACACAATTTTGAAAGATTTTGAATTGTCATTGAGAAATTTTTGAAAAATTGTGTTTAACTTTTTGAAAAACCAAATGTTAGAAGACTTCTCTTCTAACGCTAAGGATAAGCGCACTTATGCATACACTCTCCTTTGTCGTTCGGGTCCGAGTTGCAATCTGAGAGTGATTACAAGTCATCAAGAAAAATTAGAAATGACATGTTTTGAAAACACTTGAAATTCTTGTTCGAACTTCAATTACACGCCCCTGTCGATGTTAATCAACATTTCTAGGTACGTAAATGTTATCGATTCCAAGAGACATGTCGAGAAGAATATTTTTTTAAACATTTTCTGATTTTTTGATTTTGTATTTTCTTTTTGAAATTTTATATTTTTGTATTTTTCTTTTTTCAAAAATATTTACATGTTGACCTCAGCATTGTTATGTGATGGTGAAATAGTAATTCCAACTCTTGTCGTGATGTAGCTGTCTTGTCTGCTGGAGGAACAACTTTTGGAACCAGCTTTGAACTTGACAGTTCATTGCTGTGGTCGTGAATTCCGAGTTCTGAACTGTTATGATCAGAAGTCATTGCTTATTCATCAGATGAAAATTCCTTGAAGCCCTGGTTTCTCAGATATCAGTCTTTTCAGCAACCAACCTCGGAGTCCTTCCTTTGTAGGATTTAAAGATGTACATGCATGTATGTTAAGTGTACCTGCACTGACATCAAGAGTTTGTTTGCATTCATACTGGTTAGTGATATCGTCATTTGAACCATTTTGGGGTTCACTGTCAACCTTGGTTGTGCTAGATGTGAATATCTTTCTAGTAGGAACCACCTAAGACCCAACTGTCATGAAAAGTTTACCCGTTGGTTTCCACCTAAGACAAGATCTATGAGTCATTGTTTTCTCATGCACAACGAAAGTCTTTTTGATTGAAGACCTATGTCTTTTTGGGATCTGTCTTTCTGGTTTCTTTGCAAAACTTGTTTGCTCTACGGGTATGTATCTTTTTGTTGTCTTATTGGATGGAACCTTAGCACGTGAGTTGACTTCATTCAGGAATTTTGTTTACAGAATCATGATTGGCAATTAAAGACACATTTCTGACATGTTGAGCAAAACAAAATGTTTGGAGTCCAAAAAAACTTCTAGATCTTAGAGTGTTATGCTATGGGCACAGTCTTATGTCGTGACGCAAATAAGTTAGATGCAGGTCTAAATTCCGTAGACTTTTGGTTATTGATCCTAGGTTTTGGTTTGCTACCATTTGTCGTGCTTTGTGATCTAGCAGTAGCTTTACATAGGTTCTGAATTCCTACTGCTTTTGTGTCTTTGTTCTTAAGCTTCCCTCTCAGTAGTGATATGAACCATGTCATTGTGCTATACGTAGATGAGCCTAAGGTGCAATCATGTGTGTGATGTGTTTTTTCAACAGCAGATTCTCTTCCTTAGGTCAAATAATGTGTAGTGCTAGTTTTGACATCGTTTATTGACATTTTTTTCAACTTGCGAGGAAAACCGTTTTGCTTTGAAAATCTACGGTCGTACTGAACTTAAAAACGCATCGGTGCTCTAAACTGATTGGTTTTATGTGGTTGTAAAGCCGGTTCCCTAAGGATTGACGATTTTGCAAACTTAGTATTCACACTATTTCTTGTTAATTTCCTTAACTCATTTTTTAATGCTGCAATTGCAAACCCTTTTTCCTGAAGTTGAGCTTTGAATTTATCATTATTTGCAATCAAAGAAGTTGTGTGTTCTATGTTCTTAGCTCTCGTTGTCTTGATAGAATCAAACATTTCTTTGTAATGCCTTTTCAAAGTCTCATTTCCTTAAGTAATTTATCCACTTTGTTCCAATTCGATGTTTATTGTTTCAATTACATCTATGTTGTTTAACCTTGGCTTCATTACTTTTTTACTTTCGAAAATTGACCATGTTGCCCTTCTTTTAAAGCTTGATTTTGATATTTAAGTTCAAGATTAACACAATGTGCTTCCATTATTAAAAAAATCTTTTGAATGTGGCAACTGTCTTTTTTGACACGAATAATTTTCAAGATTAAGAGGATTGATTTGAGGTTTCTTTAGTTGTCTGGTTATTAGTTAATGTATAGCAGGCATAAGAGACATGGGTCATGAAATGTTCAGCATGCTGGTCTACCTCTCCTTTATTATTGGATTAAGTTTGTCAGTATGTATTGTTCCAGTAGCAAGAATATTGATTTCAGCAGTTGTTAGTACCTTAGCCATTGACTCTTCATCATATATGGGTCTGATATCTGCATCATTAGCATGTGCATCATTCCCTGATCTGCTGCTTGTATCTCGCTTTCCAGATTCTGTCCTACTGCTTTCTATGTTAACCAAACTAGCATCTAATGCTTTACTCGTATCAACCTCTTCCTCTGTTGTCTGCATCTGTCTTTCATTCACCCTGCTGTCATACTCTCTTTTATGCAGTGCTCTTTTATCAATCGACTTCTTTATAGATTCCATGTGTTGGATCAGTGTATCACGAAATTCTCGAATCTCGAGTTGAGTGTATTCTAGAAAGTACTTGCGTGTCATTATAACATATTCATCATCCAAATAAATCCGTGACTTGATGAACATCTAAAACTGTGTCTCGAGTACTTTAAAAGCAGCCATGGATCCAATCTCTTGAAATTCTTCTTTGTCAATTTGCTTTTCTAGTTGATCCACGTTTAGGAACATTGTGCCTGTGAAAGTCTCAACATCTTGACCAAAGAGTGTCGCAAATGCGCGTTTGAATCCACACTCGGTTCGAGTTCCTTTTAAGTCGTTGTTTGAAAGAAGCTTGAGGTGTGAATGAAGTCGTCGAAAAGATACCATGCAACTCTTTTTTGCTTTGTCTTGTATTTGTTGCATTTGTTGTTCATCCGAATTCGAACACGAAGATAAAGTATCTTTCGTTTCCATTTTACCGAAAATTGTGAAGTGAAATTGATTTGTAGGATCTTAAGTAGGCAAATTGATTGTTGTTGTGGATTAAATTCAATTAACGTTCACGGGATTTTATAAATCTATGATTTAAACGGGGAAAAGAAGCAACTTTTACGAGATTTTACTAAATCAAGAAGAAACCGTGAATGAATAATTATTTGTTGTGATTTGTTGTGAGTGAAATCATTGTTGTTGTTGAAGAACTTGAACTTTTTTTAACGATTGATTAGCTAAAAAGACTAACGGTGATATTCCGCTTGAACTTGTAACAAACATATTTCGCTTGAAAAAAATTTGGCAGAGTGTCTTTTTAGTTAATTGTAATATTTCGCTTGAGGTTCACCTGCATATTTCGCTTAATAACTTATACTTATTTCGCTTCACAATAACACCTGCATATTTCGCTTGGCCTTATACATGTTCCGTATTTCGCTTGAAAATTTTCGTGCATATTTCGCTTACCATACATGTTTCGCAATGATGTACTTTAATCAAGTGAGACCATTTTGTTTTTTCATTTGTCTCTTAAGAAACAACAAAAACGTCCTAATCTTTGTAAGCTAAGAACGTGGATCTTGTTTCCCCTCTTGTTTGACCGGTTGTGACCACAAATAGGGTATAAGAAAATTCAAATAAGTTTGAAATAAGCTTCTAAATAAGCTAGAATAAGCCGAATCTTTTAAGCAAGAATAAGCCACAAAATAAATGAAATAGCACAAAATAAGTTGTGTAACATGAAGAATAAGGAATGAATAAGCTCAAGAAACCAATAAGTCCCAAAAAAAATTGAACCGTGAGCTTATTGTCAAAATAAGCCACGAATTTTTTTAAAGCTTAATAAACAAGAAAAATAAGCCAAATCTTTAGAGTTTTATCAAGGATTCGAGTAAGATGAACAAAACAACAACAAGAACACCAAAAACCCTTTGAGTCGTGGGTTTTTGAAACAAAATAAGCCACAAAAAGAAAATAAGCCACGAAAAGAAAATAAGCCACGAAATTTTGAGCTTATTAGACCATAAAATAACCACTATCTACCCGAGGCTCTGATACCAAATGTCGGTAACCCAAGAATTACTTCACTTTATATTATGAACAAGAAAATAAGCTAGGAGATGAGAAGAATTGTATAGAGAGAAAGTGAGAGAATGAGATTGTTTACTTGCAAATGTGTAAGTTACAAAAATGACCAACCCACTCTCCATCCATGGAGAGTAGTATTTATACCTAGACTAAAAGGCTTCATTGCCTTTAGTATTTCTACGGGCCATGCTCGGGTTTAATTAGGCTTTCGCCCGATACACGTGACCGGTTAGCTTACATTTAAGAGCCCGTTTACCCGTCTAGCCTATTACAACATATATTAATTAATGACCGAGACCTAATATAATTAAAGAATGAACTTCCATTGTTTGACTCAATATTTTGAGGCTAACAGTGTCATATGCGTGTCTTAAACCTGTAACTCTCACCAACAATTTTGTTGACGTTTTAAGCATCATTTTCAGGTGAGCAAAACGTGTGAAGATTTAGGAAGAGGTATTAGCTGGACTATAGGCTTGCATTGCGGAATCCATGTTCATTTGTTTTGTTTTGGTTGGTTGCACTATATGAATTTGAATGGTACATGTTGTAGGTGTTATCATGACACTTTGTGTCTTTCATATATTGTATTTTAATTCATTTACTATATCTCTATTGTGACGCCATGTGTTGTGATGATGCCTATCGATCACGCCTTGTGATTCCGCCTTGGCAGGGTGTGACAAAAGGTACTTTCCCTTACAAGCGGTGGGCTGGGGAAGATTGTGTGGACATGTTTGACACAGAGTGACTTAGGTGAGACGGATTTGGGAGTATGGAAGGATTCCTTTTACATAAGTGTTTCCAAAAATTTACATTCATTGAGGGGTTCCAGATCCTTAGTGTCTGGATACCTTGTGATCTTCTTGATCTTTTTGACTCTATTTTTTTCCATCCTTATTTCTTCTTTTAATTTCCCTACAACCTCTAAAGAGAGTTGCAAAATCACTTCCAATTACACCCATGTACTCTTGGAGTTGCTTAACTTTCTCTTCTTGATCGAGAATGAAATTCATCACAAGATTCTCGAATTCCTCTTGTTGAGATGGTTCTAAGGGTAGTTGATACACTATGTTGCTTGTCATTCCAAATATGCTTTCGCTTCTTCCCATTAGTGAGATTGCTTCTTTCATGAGTGTATCAACTTTACATTCCATGACCCCTAGTAACTGTTTAATGTCGTGGTTTTCGTAGTCGAGGTTCCCTTCTCTCGGGGTGACGCCCTTCTTCGCGAGGCTGCCGAGGTTCTTTTCCTACCAACTCATCACTCATTTCGGAGCTAAACTCCTCGTTATTTTTTTTTTGATAGTGGCACCAAGACATTTTTATTCGAACTTTCAGTTTCCTATAGCCTAGGGCTCTCGCTGTGGCGGTTGTACCTTACGCCACAGTCCATTTTAGAGGATTTGGTGATCAATAGACGATCATTTAATAATATTTGCCACTTGGAGCTCAAAATTCAATTCCATGGTGAGGGGAACTTTTCGAAAGGTAAGTCGCTTTGAAAACGAGTTCTATGTCTTCAATGAAGTAAGTGTTTTCTCCGTGAACGTTTTGGGATACATCAGGATAGATGTTACGAATTAGTTTTTGCGGTTCTTCTCTAGTGCGATAAGATATTTTGAGCAAGAAACACGAGTTGTTTAAGATCCCTCCCTTGTGGGTAGTGATGGATCCTGTGGATGACGTTCAAGACCCAATTGTTCTAGCCTGATCGCCTTATAGGAGAAATATTGAAATAAACAGGCATATTTTTTCCCTCATTCTTCCTATCGACATCAG
Organism: Tanacetum coccineum; assembly: GCA_026074375.1. Classification (NCBI taxonomy): domain Eukaryota; kingdom Viridiplantae; phylum Streptophyta; class Magnoliopsida; order Asterales; family Asteraceae; genus Tanacetum; species Tanacetum coccineum. The sequence continues at coordinate 19,108 of BQNB010001598.1, read as the reverse complement.
GTTTCAGGGTGTGTAATGTGAATGACCAACAACGTTGTTTTAATGTAATCCTTGAGGGAGTGGTTTGGAATCCTACGGAAGAACCGGAAGTCCGCTGTAGATCCGTCGCGCTTTCTGCTACTTCAACTACGATTCATGATATTTTCTATGAGCACATATTACGTTTCTATTATCTTTTGCACCACGGATGCGATGGTTTTTTTGTACGGATCGAAAGATGGATTCCACGTTGTTCCCGACAGGGAGATATAATGGATATTCCGGTTAGCCTTCGTGGCTAGCGTTTTTGTGAGTTTACGGATCCAAGAGTTGATTACGAGGTATTAGTTGCTCTCTGATTCTCATCTCCCATGGTGGTTTTGTCCGGAGTGAACTATGGATTTCGAAAACTATTAACCACAAAGATAAAGAAAAAGATAGACTGCGAGATAGTCTAATATGCAAGAAATTTAAAGTCTCATCTGTAAAGGATTTCAAGACAAGTAGACTTAGTTTTTAATTTTGGATAGCAAGTACCTAACTTATTGCCCCTCTGAGTCCCAGCGCGGCCCAACGGGCCGGCAACAAATGACACTTTTATTGCGTGGCGTTCGTAGCTGACTTGGTCATAATAGTACGTGCGTTTTAACTTCTGAATCCTTGGCCATGTAGAGTTATCTCTAATTTATTTTTGTTATTGTTTCCAGTGCTTTAGTTGCTAGACTTATGGTACCAGTACCTCGTGACCGTGTTTTGGATATGTTCTTAGGGGGGAAAAGGTTGGGAAGGCTTGATCACAATCTAACAGAATTCTAGGGGTTGAGAGAATATTATTTTTGTGTTTTTATATTTTATAAAAAGCAAGTAAATATATGGTTTGAGAGGTTGGTTTGATAAACTATTAACTAAACTAATTAATAAAGTAACTAATATGCGTGATAACTTTATGATAATAGTGAATGTATTTACTGTGTAATTCACATGTACATGTATTATTAGATTATTCTCTCTCTTAATTCTATGTTGCTCTTGTCACCATTGTGATGTAATGTGCCAAGTATTTCCTATAGTTATGAAGAGACGAATTCGACGAATCCATCATCTATTTTAACTTTTCTTCCATTAAGGAAAAGCACAAGTAAGGTGTATGAAGATTTATTACAAGGCCCCTAAGAAGTATATTAAATGTTGTGAAATACCTGTAGAGGGGTCAATGATACCCGATTTTCAGTAAATACGCTATGAGTCCGTGTCGTCCTATATTATCAAGTATCTACCGTCAAGAAAAAATGAGAATCACTTTTAGAAAAAGTAATTAATTAAATCTTTCAGTAGTCGATTCCCAACGAGAATTGAGAAATAGAGTATTTAGGTTTATGTTTCTTATTGGATGCATCTGATTATCTTTTGTTTTTTTTGGTTTTTAATTATATTTATTCTATATTAATAAACCTTAAATTATAACTAAATATAAAAAGGCAAGATAAATAAATAATATAGGATATAGAAAAAGAATATGCTTGTCAAGTGAGGTGAATCGATCCTTAAGTGTGAATTAAAGTTTTTAATGACGAATTAGTACCCGTAAAAATATCATTTTCTCACAACATTGGTTTATTTTAAAAACGATATCTTATAAAGGTATTAATTACTAGATTTGTGTGATTGTCATTTTCCGGCTTTTGCTCCTTTCGAAACATTCAATAAGAAAATCTGAAATAATCATAAAAAATTATTAATAAAAAAATCTCTTTTTAAAATCACCACTTAACTCACTTTTACTGATCGGCAACTTAAACAAGCATACAAAAACTACTAGCTAAATCGTTGCGAAACTAATCTAACAATAATAAGCATATACTAGCTTCGGATAACATACCATAAAGCACAATAATAATGACTTAAGCTAAAAATGGCCGATAAGCATATAATTAAGCAAATAAGAAGAGATAAGAAAATGGTGATGAAACACGAAGTAGCTCTGGCGAGGACCAGGTGACATATAAATATGAACTATACTTCAAAGTGCCCGAAAATAAAACCTAAGACGAATCTAAATCCCCGATCCTACGCATTCGCATACCATATATTCAATTAAATTCAAATCTTGTCTCATTAAACTAATATACTATATTAATGAAAATAAATTCTTCATAGTAACCATTGTAAATTGTGAACTGAACAGATAAATAATTTCTGTTGTTTTATGTTCCAAACCTACAACAAAGCATATCAATAATATGAGTTGCAGACTTTTTCATTGAAAACATGAGATGTGGTTAAACAAAAATAACAATGCACTCTCACAGATTGAACTAATGTTACTCCTATCCTATTCTAATCTACACTATCCTGCCCTGCCTATTTACTCTCAATTCTACCAACTGGAATAAAAAAAATAAAACGTTAAAATGAAAAAATAATAATAATAATAAAGTGAAGGATAAGAGATTTCCAAGTCGATCTGCTGCTCCTTTTTTTGATATTACTTGGCGTCATTTGTAAGCAGTAGTACAATTGCCATTTCGGGCCTTTTTCTTTCTTTGTTTTTTTTGATCTGGTATAAGCATAGAACCTGGGCCCTTCATTCTTTCTATGTTGGGCTTTTGTGTTTGCTGGGCCGAATTTTCATTTTTATCTTGGGCTGGGACGCATAGATGTGGGCTTAGTGTCATGGCCGGGATGGGCTGCTGCAATAGTTAGTTTAATATAAATATGGGTCGGTCCGACCCATATAAATGGTGTCGGGCCGGCCCAATAAAAGATGAAGGCATGGTTAAACTCAATTTTTCGTGCTCTTTTCAATGGCATGCTCGGGAAATTTTTCTGACTTCGTCTTGACTTCGAGTAATAAGTAAACTTGATCAAGTCAAGCCCGAAAATCACCGTTTTTGATCCGTTTTCAATCATTTGTACCTGAAAGACATAAAAACACAAACAAAACATATTTGCAATAATATTAAGCATATTTCATGTTTTTAGTCCAATTAATAGTGTTTTACAGGGTTATAAAGATGTGTGTTTTAGCACACATCAATAAGCATCTTGATCACTAGGAGGATGTATCCAAACACTTCTTCATTCTTCTAGCTGTGACTTGATAAAGTTGAGAAGCTCAAATGCCATTGTGCTCTCAGCTTCAGCTTCTAGCTTCCAGTTCACCATCTTTTGCAGCATTTCCTTGATAAGAGGATACATTTTCTCTTCTAACATGTTGAAGCTAGTAAAAGTACCATCCATTAGTAATGTATGAACTCCACAACTTTCATACAATTTCCAGCTAATTAGAGTCCAATCCTGCTAATTAATCCAAATTTCATCATCTGCATTTGGTTCAAACATTACCTTAAGATCTCCCCAAAGCAGCAAATTATAACCTTCTGGAGTGGTATCTTTAAACCTTTTCATCACCAATCTGTGCAAATCTACCAAATCTTGTCTATCAAATTTCCTGAGCATACTGGATAATGATTTATGATAACTAGTATTCCTATCTACTCTAATTATCTTATAAACATGTAGATCTTCCATATCAACACTCCCTAAGTTCTGAGATTCCCAATCAACTATAGGGTATTTAGCATATAAAATCTTTGGATCCACAGTCTCTTCTTCATCTAAAACAACTATTAACCACATTCTTAACTCTTCTTTTTCATGCTCATAGTCTGCAGCTGCTTCTTCATTACTCTTTGCTGATTTTTGTTCCTCTGCAACATCCTCTAGCTTTTGCTTTTTAGCACTTACTTCACTTTTCTTTTCACCTGCTTTTTTTCTAGCAAGTGTTTTCTTTTTACTTCCCCTAGCTGGGTTGCTACTGCTATCATTCTTCTTTCCACTGTTATTAATCACTTCTGTATCCATTGGTATAAAATATTGATTCCTCTTTTGTTGTCTTTCATACAACCTATGGATCTCTTCGTAAGTCTTTACTTTTAGCTGACTGTATTTGTAACCACCTGTGTTCTTTAGATAAGTTATCATAAGATTCCTCAACTGAGTCCTAATAGGTGGTTTACTTCTGATCTCTGCAGCCCTTTAAGCAGCTCTAAACTTTCTTTGTACTGCTATTGTTTCTACCAAAAATTATGCTTTTTCTTCAATGGTAAATTGCTCCCTTTCTTCCTGCTGGAGCTTTGCAGCAAAAAAAGCATCAGCATCAATGCTAGCTTGAATAGTATCATATTCTTCATAAAGTGCAGCCATAGATGCTTCTTCTTGTGCTACTCTTTCTTTTTGTCTCCTTTCTAACTCTGCTAATTCTTCCTCATGAAGTCTTTGAGCTAACTCTGCATCTGCTTGAATTTGCAAATCACCTTGATCTTTCCTCTTGATTTTCACAGGTTCTTCTTCAACCAGTACACCTTTACCTTTGTCTTTATTATCAATATTGGAATTGGTTGAAGTGTTGTTATTGATCTCACAGGCCTGACATTTCTAGAAGAGTCTTCTACATCTGTAATAGCAACTCCTTTCTCCTTAGCTTTATGTTCCTTCATCTTTATCAAAGTCTGAGCCATTGCCATAGTAACATCCTCATCATCAAAGACTGTTGTTGATGAAGGAGGAGTCCTTGGTTCAGCAGTACTAATAGTTACAGCAGCAGTACTAACTCCAGTTGTAGCAGCATCAACTGTCTCCTCTTCAACATTTTCCATATGATCATCAAGCTCTTCAAAATCCTTATCTGTGAACATTGGTTTTATCTTGTCACTTCTCCTCCTCTGTTTGGATGCATCCTCCTCATCCAAACCATCATCAGAAGAAGTCTCAACTTGTCTGTATTTTCTCTTTCTTGGGTGTGAGATGCTTGACTTCCTTTTTCTTTCCAATTTCTTGACTCTTTTCTTTAGCTTGAGCTTCCTTTTCTTTCTCCAAGTCAAGCACATATTTTGACAGTTTTGTACACAGAGTAATCAATTCATCTAGTTTCATCCTACCCTCAGGTGTGTAACCTCCTGTGAGAGGTGAATCATGGGGCGTAGATGGTACATTATTCGTGAATTCAAAAGTTTGATCCATCCTGCCCTCCCCACTTCTAGATGTGTGACCTTCTAAGAGAGGTGTTTCATTGGGCTGTTCAAGTACTCTCTCAGACATAGTCAGAAAAGGAGTACCCATTATGGTTTCTTGGCGCCTGGGACTGCCACCTATATATATTCCCTGAGGAATGTCAACATTAAGCATTGCCATGGATTGGGTCTTAAAAATGTTATCATTGTCCTGTGCTGCATCTAAGCTAGCATCAGTAGTGATAGCCCTTTCCACACTGTTACCCCCTCTTTATGGACAGCCTCATCTGCTCTATGGTCTAGAGGCACACTAGTCTGAGGTAACTTAGTGTCCTTTTTGGTTCTCCTATGTTTTTGAGTCTTTCTTTTTCTTTGATAAGTAGTTGGAGATGGGGGAATTTGCTCAATGTGAGCTTCATGAAAAACAATTTAAGATACTGCAGTTTGATGTGCTTCAGTTTGGGGTGCTGTAGTTGGAGATGTTTCAATATGAAGTGATGCGATTTGAGGTTCTGAGACATTTGGTTGTGAGGTAGAGGGTGTGGGTTGTGGTTCAGGGTATATTGTTGAACCTTCACCCTCAGGTGTTTGGTTTTGCACCAACATAGAGGCAAAAAGTAGAGTTTCCTAAAATATTGACACTTTTCCTTGCCATATTTGAGAAAACCTTTTTAGTATGGCATGGTGTCACATATGTATCATTAAAAGGTTCTGGTAAATCTTTAAGCTGATTATTCAAAAAGAGTTGTAAAAACCTTGGATACATTAAAAAAGTTTTTGAATCCAAGTTCCTTAACATACCATCAAAAATTAATTTAGAAAATTTTTTACCCTTTGCCAAACATATAAGTGCTGAAGCCAAATTAGTTGAAAACTCATTCCAAGCAGTTGATTTTGAACTTATGCAATGAAGGATGATATGTATTAGGAATTTCCATTGTGGAGAGAATGAACCTTTTTGAAAAGTAAGTTTTGTTGAAAGTTGTTCATATCCCATCAATGCAAGGTTTTCAAAAATTTCATCATTTGTGAGGCAAGTTACACCGTCCTTATCTTTAAAGAGAAGATCACTTCTCACTAATGATTCTGATACAACCACAACCTTGCCATCAACAATAGAATATATTTGCTTCACAGAATTGATGGTTTTGGAAGTAGCAGTGTTCTAAAACTGTTTAATATAAGAAGCATAGATAGTAGGACTTACAGTGAGAGCATAGTTGATTGAACATGTAGAGAGGAAGTCTACTATCTGATGAAACTTTGCATTCTCATCACTCTTTTCCAAATAGGTTACCATATTGTGTTGATCGACAAATTTCAAATCATCTATTTAGTGAGTGATTGATGAAAAAGATTATGGGTTTAAGATCGTTGATGAGAGTATGAGGGTTTGTTAAAGTTAATTGAGATATTATAAAGAGCACTTGGGGTTTTGATTTGATCGACTTAATAAGCTTGAATCTTTATAAGAAAGAAATCTTATAAGGAAAAGAGATATCAAGAATTTTCCAAATCATAGACCCCTATATGCAAGTTGTTGGCGAAAATATCTCAACGGTTATAATTAATTAATGAAAATCTGTTATGCCTCTAATAGTAGTAACGGTAACAAGCAACACTAAGTTAGGCTAACAGTACTAAGTTTGTGCTAGCAGTACTAACTTTCATACTTATAGTTTTTGGCAAACTACCAGCCATCAATGGATTTGAGAATTCTTTACCAGTTGTCGTTTGCCCTAGAATAGCCAATTCTTTCTTGTCTGTTAGACATGGTGAATTGATGACCATTTGTTATGTGGTGTAAACCAATCATGTGAAACATCAGCAGTATTAACAAAGTCACTAGCATTCTCACCAAATCAGCATAACCATCATTATTCAAATAACCTTGAAGCTCTAAACCTGCAAAATGTTAGTTCCAAACATAGAGAAACACAATCCAAAACATCTTGGATATTACTCACAATAACTGACAGTGTTAACAGTTAAGCTTAGCAGTACTAAGTATCAGTTACCAGTATTAATCCATTTTCATCACTTGGTAGCTCTTGCACTTCATTCTAAGTATCCATGTTGTATAATCCACTACATTTATACACATAGTTCCATATAGCTTTTCCTCAAACAAAGCTTCTATCAGCTACAACAATACACAAGTACACAGCAGCACTAGCTGAACCTAGCAGCACTAACTTTTGTACTAGCAGTACAAAGTTTTACCCAGCAGTATCAACTAAGCCCAGCAGTATTAAGAAACTTGACATCATATTTACCCTTCAATACTAACTCAAACCTCATTTGTGTATAATCCTCTGTACCTATACACAAATAACCTCCCCTTAATCCATGCTTCAGGGATTAAGCATACCAATGCTTGCAATCAAAAACTGAAACCTAGTCACATCAAAGGCTTTAGTAAGAAGATCTGCAACATTGTAGTCTGTATGTATCTTGACCATTTCAATCAACTTTTTCTCATAGGAATCTCTAATGAAATGATGCCTAATCTCTATATGCTTTGTTTTAGAATGGTAGACAGGATTCTTGACAACACAAATAGCACTCTCATTGTCAACATGAATCTTTGTCTGCATAAAATTGTATCCATAATCCAACATCTGATTTTGGATCCAAAGCACTTGACCACAGCAGTGAGAAGCAGCAATATATTCAGCTTACATAGAAAAGAGATTAAAATGCTGTAGTTCTTTCACAAAGCACACATCCTCAAAATCTAACTTCCTATTTTATTTTACCTTTACTATATGTAACCTTTACTACCTCCAGAAGCACAGGGCCCACCATTAAATGTCTAGATATTCACAAGGTAGGCCTTAATTCCAGTCATGGCCTGAACATCCACTATCAACAATCCATTTTGTTCTTAAAGCTCTTTGTGAATTACATGCACATTAAATAAGCAAGAGTAATAGTTCTCGTAGGGACCAAGCCATTTTGGGGCTTGGTTCTGCCTATGGATTTCAGAATTAACACATTTTCTAGATTTGATCCAGCCATGTATTTAGAGAATTTGTTCCAGTAATTATTTTTGGTTCCTAATAACAACCGTGCTGAGGGCTTAGAAACATAGTTTCCCTTTTTCCCCAACTACACTATCTGCTTTTACTTAGCATATTACCTTTTTGATTTGAAAATTTGTTCTTGGTGCTGTTTGTTCTATTAAATGGCCTTCGTGATAGGTGAATGAGACTATGAAATTAATTCTTGTTCTGTTTTCATTCACAGGGTTCTAAACAGTATTAACTTTCCTAGCAGCACTAGTTATAATACTAGCTTAATCTAATATAAATTTATGGCTAGCAGTATTAACTGGAATTCACCAGTCCTAGTTAGTAACTGCTGTAGAACAAAATTGGTTTTGGTGATTCAATATTGCACATTGTTTCCACACTGTGTGTATTCTCCCTTGACTAGTACCCTTACCTTCTTTTTGTCAATTTTAACCTATTTTAGCCATTCTTTTCTCATGAAAGTCCACAATCTCTAGATAAAATGTCTAAAACTGCCACTACAAAACAGCCTTTTTAGATAAACCCCATATCCCAAATCCCACTTTTGACATTCAACCATTCTAGTCTCTCTTGTCAGCTTTAGGACTTGGACTATATGTGTTTTGTTCTTTAACAGTTTCCCTAGGAGTTTTTACATGCTTAACAAAAGCAAAACTAGGTCTTTCCTATTCTTTTAAAGGTTGAATCACATATTCATCATCACTGTCTGACTCATACTCCTCAATGATAGGAGCATCAGACAAAACTTTAGGTTGACTAACAACTTTGGGCTCAACTACAATTGGTTCAGGTACAGATTCAAGTGTTCTACACTAGAATTTGATTCACAAGAGACAGAATCACTGGTAGCAGCTGATTCACTAGTTTTAGACTGTTTTGGACCATATGTGAACATAGAATCATCTACTTCCCTATCAGGTCCTGAAGGCATATAAGTTCCTATCATTGGAGGACTCTGCATTCCCTTCAACATTTGCAAATCTATCATGCATAGGACTATCTTCTACATCACTTGACCTACAGTCAAATACACTTTGAAAAACTTTATTTTCATAACTTAAGACACCATTATGTACTTGATCTCCATACCCAAGTCCATATTTGTCCCTTTTACTTATCTGACTGTTTAGCAATTTACTAAGGCCTTTAGAAGAACTTTGAAAATTATCAAGTTTGGTTTTTAATTCTTCTTTTTCTTTTACAGTTTCTGCTAATAGTTTCTTATGATATGTAAGCACATCAGTTTTATCATCTAAATCAATTTTCCAATAAAATCTTTCCTCATACCAAAGTTGATTTTTTGATGAGTATCTAATTGACCTCTAAAATTTTTTAAAGCTTGAGCATCGGCTTAATTTCCTATACTAGCATCACCAAGTGTTCCCTTTGTTTCATCATATAATTTTTTAAGTTTAGAATAAGAATCCACACATTCTTCAAAACAAGATGTTACCTCAGTGTCTGAGCCTGAATTGCTGTAAGCCATCAAAGCAAAGTTCTCTTGTTCATCCTCTGCATGATCAGTCCAATCAACACCTTCCCCATCAAGAGTTACCAAAGCTTTAGGTTCCTCCTATTTTCCAGGTCTCCTTCCGTTGTCTTTTGATTGATATCCAGTGTTCCCTTTTGATTTGCACTCTCTAGCAAAATGCCCTGTCTTGTGACAATTGTAGCATTCAACTTTGGTCTTGTCAAATCCAACTGGTTCCTTGGCATCAAAATGCAGCTTCATCCCTGTCTTCTTGTAGAACTTCTTCAATCTTATTGAAATCATGGCCACTTGCCATTTCAAGTCCATCTCTTCTAAATCAAAACTCCATCAGCTGCTCCAGATCTTCAGATCCAAATGGTGACCACTGGATTGATTAACAAAGAATGAGTACATAGTTTCATCAGTGTATATGAAGAGTTTACCCGAACGACGCATCCACTATGTGAGTTGTAGCCAGAAGAAGCAGAAACCCCATAAACAGTACTAACATCATTAGTACTGCTAGTGCTTTCAGAAGAAAAAAAGGCAACATTCTGTGCACTAAAAGATGATCCAGTAGATCCTTTAATATCAGACTCAAAGACTCTAAGATTGTTATAGAGATCATCAATACTAAGACTATCCACTCCTGGCTTGGTCCTCATGACTAAGGATACTTGGGACCAGGAAGAAGGTAAAGACCTAAGGAACTTCTGATTGGCATCTTCAGTGGAGACACCTGCACCATGAATCTCAAGTTGACTCAGAAGACTCTGAAACCTGTCATAACCTTTGTGCAATCCTTCTGAGTTGGATACAGAAAAGCCTTCAAATTGTTGCTTTAAAATGTATTTCTGCATCTTCTTTGATTCATCATTGCCACCAAATCTGGATTTGATAGCATCCCACATATCTTTAGCATCAGTCATCTTGTGAAATTTTGCTAAATGGTCTTCTGGTAAAGCCATAAGCAAGGTGGTCCTTGCTTTTCTTTCTCTTTCTCTGGCTAAAATTTCTTTAGCAGTTTTAGGAGGCAGAACCTTTATTACTCCATTTGTATCTGTTAAGACACTTATAGGACCATTTCATTTTTGTATGACTTCCCATATAGGATAGTCTGTATAGCTCAAGTAATGTTCCATTTTCATGGCCCAAATGTCATACCTACCTTTTTCAGAATATAGAGTTTAATGGTTAACACAGTGTGAGGGGCTTGCCAGTGTTATGTTTGTAGGTGGTGTGAATTTCATCATCTGATCATGCCATTGAATAGATCTAAAAGGTAAAAGTTTATAACTGATGTGTTTAGGTTCTTCTTACTCAGAGTTTCTCAACAAGCTCTGATACCACTTGTTGATCCCAACCTAAATAGATCTTTCTAGCCTATTAAGGGTGGTAGCTAATCTAAATAGATCCAAACTAACTACAAGAGAAATAATGACTATGAACAATATAAGTTATGCAGAAACTAACTTATATTGCTAAGAAGAACAATGAATAAAACAAAACTTTGATTACTATTAATCTGCTAGGTTACAGATTACTAACTATATATTTTTGAAACTTGTATATGAAAACTTATATCTAACGTGAGTCGGTAGATAGTACCAAGTATCAAGGCATGATAGGTAGTCTATTATACCTAATGGCAAGTAGGCCCGATATCATATTTAGTATCCGTCTTTGTGCCCGCTTCCAAGAGGCTCCCAAAACCTCTCACCTTGAAGCGGTTAAGCGTATCTTCCGATACATTAAAGGCACTACGCACTTAGGATTATGGTATCCTAAGGGGACCGGCATAGAAACCGTAGTATATGCTGACTCTGATCATGCGGGAGATTATGTGGACCGAAAGAGCACTAGTGGTATTTGTACGTTCGTGGGATGTTGCTTGACATCTTGGTTCTCGAAGAAACAAACCGCTCTTGCTATATCCACTACCGAAGCCGAATACGTAAGCGCCGGAAAGGCATGTCAACAAGCACTATGGATGAAACAAGCTCTCATCGACTACGACGTACGACTCGACGACGTTCCCATCATGTGCGACAACAAGGGCGCGATTGACCTTAGCAAAAACCCGGTGCAACATTCTCGTACCAAACACATCAAAATTCGTCACCACTTTCTCCGTGATAATGTCCAAAAAGGACATGTCTCAATCGAAAAAGTACCGTCCGTCGACAACATTGCCGACATTCTCACTAAACCTCTTAAACGTGAATCGTTTAACTATCTACGTCTTGGTTTAGGAATGATGGAACACATTCCATAAATCATATTAAGTACGCTTCTCATTCTTCTGTTTCAATTCTAGTCCGTGTTCCATTCCGTGTCGTGACAACTTAAAAACTTCATCCGAAGTACTTTAAGCATGTTTAATTCGCGAAATGCAAATTAAATTGTCACTCCTCTTCGTGAAATTTTTGTCAAAAATAAGTTCAAAATTACTGCCTGAGGGCGGCCCCCATATAGGCGGCCCCCCAATATATTTGGGACCGCCAGGAGATATGGGACCGCCATCAGCAGACCATATTTTGGACACTTAACCAAAAAATTTCTCAAAACACAAAAACAAACACTCCCTTACCTGCTGGTGCGACGAACACGACCCAAAACATACCAAAACTCAAAATCAATCATTAAAACTTCAATTGAAGATCAAATCAACACTAATAATCAATCCTAATATCACAAAGATCATCAATTGTAAGTCATTTCATCTATTTTCTTTCAATTTGAGTCTAGGGTTCATGATGAACACCAAAAATCAAAATTGGGGATTTTTGATTTTTCTTTCAATTTTGTGCAATTAAGAGTACTAGGATACAATGTATAACTAATATGCTTCCCGTAGATATAGGATTTGCATACATTAGTGAACTTGTTGAAAAATTGATTTCGAACCAAAACCCCAATTTTATTTTCAAATCACTCACGTTAGGAACATCATAAAATTGTTGTTATGCATTGTCAATACAACCTAAAAACGTTTCAAATACATGCATAATGATCTCATGAAAAAATTTCAAGATACATAATTCATATGTATTTCTCGACTTGTTTGGTTGAGCAAAATCAAATTAAGGAGCATCTGGGTTAACTCTTTAGCTACCTCAAACCCACAATCGGTCGAGTTAATTGTTACTCCAATTGTTAGCATATAAGGACACTTAGACGAACTGAACTCAAAACATCCAACCACATACACCCTTCAACACACCCCCCACATCAACATTCCCCCAAACACACAAAACTTACCCCCACCGCCTCGAGTACAGGTCTATGATCATCAAAATACACGAATTCTACATTCCCCAAATATCAAATGAATTTAATCAACCCTTACTAAATACAATGGCTAATCTTGAAAAATGATACTTTTATGAGGGAAGGGTAGTAAGTCAAAACTTCAAAAATATGAGTCATATTCGTGCCAAGTTTGAGTTAATCGGTGTTGACTGTTTGTTAGATATTAACGACTGTTTGTTAGAGATTATTCGTGAAAATGCCATTTGTCTAGGAGGACATAGGGATCATGTCTCCGCGTGTCTTTGTCACATGCTTTATTGCATTGAGACATCCACTCCATATAACCTAGCATTTTTCATTCTCAAAAGACATTGTGCCCCTCATCATACCCCCACCTTCACTCTTACCTTATGGAATGATCTTAACTAGGTTATTTCAAAATGTCGTGTACGTCTCTCTAAGCTAGCTTTTGATCATTTTCCTATCACATGATCGAGCAATGCATCGGCTAGCCTACTCACTATATGCGAAAAGGCCTAAGAGAGGATCGAAGGCAAGAAAAGACTATGTGAGTCAAATGCTAGACATCATCATCCACACTCTAAATCATCGTACCTCCTTATCTCTTCAAACTAGATCACATGGTTGATTAAAATGATGATGAATCATTTTTTACTCTAATTAATCTTTACCATATCTAAAATTTCCTCTTCATCTAATGCGCTTATCGAAGTCCGTCAAAACTATATCATGTATTAAAGTCTATGACTTGTACACCCTTTTATCTGAAACCATAACTTTTCAAATCAACAAACGAAATGACTCACCCGAGACGGATTAGGTCAATTGGACATAGTTTTAAGAACATGAATGCGGAGGGGAAAAAAGGAAGTAAAGATGTTGGCATAACTTTAAGAGATTATTGCTCATTCTTATTATTATATTCTTATCTCTACTCTTACTCCTACCCCCCACCCCCCCCCCCCCCCCCCCCTAAGAACTAGGACAATGAATGATTCGATTCCTGAGTGTTTTAGTGTTAGGATGATCTTTAAAATGTTTTATCATCCTATAATGCCTTGCTGTTAACAATTTATGCTCTTATTGTGAATCTTATTAAGGTTGATCAAATTTCATGCTTAAGATTAATGGATTGATGCATTGGTTTGTTTAGATTTACTTGAATTTTGACTGACTTCGAGGTGATTGTGATAATTCTGTGGGAAATATGGGAAAAACTATTTTCTTCAGAAAATGGCCCCTGAATTCATCAGGCGGCCCTCTTATCAATCCGGGACCGCCCAACAATAAGGGACCGCCAACAGGAGGGAACATAAATTTCAAATTTTCCATTGTTTATCTTTGACCCCCTAGTCTAGGACTCTTGCTGGAAACTTCCTTCTTTTGAACACCAATTTCTCAATCTTAATCTCTGAACAACCATGCTTTGCCATTTCTTTTACTTTTTCATTATTTTAAAAATCAATTTCTTTATCATTCATCTTTGTGTGTGTTTTTTTTTTACCCAAATGTATTTCTCAAATCATACCAAACTTTTCAAGAAACCAAAGATGTCGGTTCGTCAAGTATGGAATCGTATGGACATATGATAGTGATATAGAAATCATCTAGCTACTTGTCCCACCCACCAAAATGACTCACCCCACCCCACCACTTTCAACTAACACTCCTCACTCATTCTAACCACTATGAACTACAAAAGATGGATCGAATTATTATAAACTCCACACAATCTCCTTATGTACTCATCGATCTAAAACCCTACACACGCCTTTTCACCTACAACCATTGGTTCCACTTCCTACTCATGCTCCAAGTAGATGTCATGCTAGCTTCATTCATTGTTGTAAAGTACACCACCAAACCCACTTCCACACATTAGGAATGAAATTAATTTCATTCAATTTTTGTTCAACCGATTATACCTCAATCACAAGTTCATCACCACAATGAGTCACCATCTCATCATTCTCACTCTTCAATTAATCACTCCCACGTGATTAATTTTCTTTAATAAACGTTTCCTACCTTTTGAGTATCACGTCCTCATGAAGTCAAGAATCATCTACTAGTTTACTTTCATTAGATGCTTTAATATGTTGTGTTTTAGTTAATGATTATTCATGATTGTATCATTCATATATATGTGTGTGTGTGACTTATATATGATTTCTTTATGAATTTAAATTCACTTTAGTGTTATGAGTTTATAAATGTGTGATTATACTCTTCCCCCCTACACATCATCCTTCCAGCCATATTTTTTGCACTTGTACTTTTAACCTTGTTTTGTAGCAAACATATTATCGTAAGATCGAATATATTGGTTGACTCGCCGAACCAAGGGAGCTTACTCAAGGGGGTGCATTTTATCGTCAGGATTTTCTTTCTCTCTCTATGACATCAACGTATAAAAACCTTTTTGGATTCGACAAAAAGGGGGAGAAATAGAATTAAACTCATTAATAACTTATAAACTTCTATTTTTATACTAAATGAGTTTATGTTTTGTCATCAACAAAAAGGGGAGATTGTTAATAAAAATAATGTCTAAAAACGTTGATTTACATGTTTCGACTCTTTATATTTTGGTTAATAACAAAATGTGAATACGTTTATAATTTTACTAATCATTAAATTCAATTTCTAAGATTAAATCTGTGTAGTATGATAAAACAAATCATTAAACATGATTAGTGATCAAGAAAATATTTTCCTTAAACCTTACATTTCTACAAATGTGTTTTTATAAAAATATAAAAACAAAATATTTATTCATTAAAAGAAATGTTCTTTATGTGAGTAAAACAAAAAATTTGAAATTACATTTTCCACCAAAATAAGATGGTTTCTATAACAGATACAACCTTTACCACAAAAGGACAAAAAAGGGAGCGGAGTCTAGTGGCGGCCCCCTTTTAGGCCTGGCGCCCATATTTATATTAAGGGACCACCGGGACCGCACCGCAACGGTCGTTTTGTCCCCGATAAATACTGGGCCACCCACATCTGAAACAAAAACCTAACATTGCCATGAATTTTATAAGATCCATGTTTTCTCTCTTCTTCCTTTCTTTCTATAACACATATCTTAATCACTAACATTTCCTTGCTCTTGTTTCAAAGTATTAATTCGTCTTCCTCTATTTTTTCTTCTTTAATCTATTGTGGAAAACGTAGAGGGGGGTGATCTTAAGTTTTTACATTTATAAACTTAAGTTATGAGTATGTGAATTACATCACTCTTTTAAGGCGGTCCTCCATATATATTATGGTGGCCTTTCCAGTATATTAGGGAGGCCGACCTGCCTGATTATGAGACGCCTCAAAGGAAGGGTTTTTGACTAGATCTTTTGTATCAAAATCATCCAATCAAGTGTGACGCAAATGAGACCCCCCCCTATACGAACCACGTTAACCCCCCCCCTAGACAACACGCTCATACACACACCACCCCCCTTATTAGCACAAAAGAGCATGACACAACTTTAACTACAGGATATACACAACATTCACACAATCATGAGTACAATTGCAAGTATAAAAGTTAAGCGATAAAATGAAGTCCCAACAGTAAAGCCCCCGGATATTAAAACCAGAGAATGCAATCGACACGATGATTTAGTAGTGGTTTGGTCAGAAGTCTCCTCTTTCGCCCTTACTCTACTCCCGAGTATCAAACCTTGAGAGTTACTTCACTAATCATACAAGCTCCTTCAGCGGAGAAGAAATACCTAATCAATGCTTACAATATTTTTCGACACTAAGCTAGATGTCGAGTTCTTCTTTCGGGTACAAACCAAACCGTTGTTTGTTTTATAGCCCAACATAAAAATCCTTTGTGTTTTATGGCCCTAAAACATAACCATCGAGTCGCTTATGTGTGTATTATTTTACGACACTAAGCTAAATGTCGAGTCCTAATCTTAGCTAGAACCAATCTACCAGTTCACCAATGTATTTTAAGGCCTAAAATACTAACCAACCCACAATCAACCCATCCAAATATATACATCATTTGGATCTACACACTACTAAATATTGGAAGACATGGACTCGATCTATGTGTAAGAAATGTTACAAATGAACTAACTAGACTACATAACTTCGGATCTTGAAGATGACCGAAGTTCTTCTCTTGCACTTGAGGAAAGAAGGAAAGGATAGAAGATTGGATCACATTTAAACAAGATTAAACAAGTTAAATGATCAAAGATTTAGAAAGATTTAGTGAGATCTAGAGAGAGAAAGAACTGAAAGAAAATCGTGCAAAAGGGTTGTGAAAATAAATAGGCGGTGCCCTATATCATAGGAGCTGAAATCAGACTGACAGGAAACGGCGGTCCCAGATATATTAGGGGGCCGCCAGATAATTAAGGGGGCCGCCGGCCTATTTAAGGGACCGCCCCGACAGACGCTCCTATTTTTGTCTTTTTATGGTGACAAACATGTCTGCTGAAAGCTTGACATGTTTTGGGGGGAAAATAACCAGATTTGAATTTTGAAATAATTACCACATTAAATATTTCTTTATAATTCAAAAATAATTTATCTAATTGATTTTTGAAAACTTGTTTTGTCACATTTATAAAAATGTGAAGTTTTAAGACAAAAACTTATTTCTTTGATCATCCTACAAGTTTAATGTTTGTTTGTACATACCTTATGTGATTTACGTCGGGTGCAAACAAACATCGGTGTTGATGTATGTATGCATTGATGATTTGTGATTACGAGTAACTTGCGTACTTTACGTTATGTATTACAAGTTACATGTTTGTCATCACCAAAACATAAAGAGATCGTATAGATTAAATATCGTAATATTTGCACTAACAATCTCCCCCTTTTTGATGATGACAAACTATTGTAAACTATAGCACATAGTAGAGTTTAAAAGTTACTCGTTTACACTCCTTTCTCCCCCTTTTGTCGAAGCAAAAAGGTATAGTGTGGATTATGGTTGGAGCATATAGGTTGGAGGTTTGAGAAGAAGACATGAGAAGAGGGTAGGTGCTCCGAGTATATAGGTTTGAGGTATGAGGAGAAGATGTGAGAAATAAAGGTGAAGGTAATTGTGTGTTCCTTGGATAGTTTAGAAAAGGTCATGAGAAGTGAGAAGTAGGCAAGACGGGTAGGTACTTCGAGTGTATAGGTTGAAGGAATGAGAAAAAGGTAGGTGATCCAAATATATTGGTTGGGGGAATGAGAACACAACATGAGAAATAAGGTTGAGGTGGTTTTGTGTTTCTTGGATAATTTAGACGAGGTTATGAGAAATGAGAAGAAGGCTTGAAAAGAAGGTAGGTACTTCAAGTATATAAGTTGAAGGTATGAGAAGAGGACCTTAAGGTTGAGGGTGATTTTAAAGTGGAAAAGATGAAGTATTTGGAGTACGAATGAGCCCTTCATTGTATTTGACAAACCCCGATCCTATCCTCCTATAAAGGTGAGATTGCATCATCCTAGTGAAGTCTTCTATCATCATGGTTTAACCGACTCCTTGCTATTAACCCACAAATCTCATAGCTCCCTCTTACTTATTGCATTCCCATGATAATTACATTCCTTGTATATTGACTCTAAGGATAAGTGCCCCCCCTTGATGTATGCTCCCCCTTGTTTGGGGCACCAAGGAATCAAGATATAGATGTGTGCTACAAAACAAAGTTAGTAGACAAGTGCATATATATATAGCAAGATATTAGCATGGAACTAGAAATGCACATTTAGATGTTTTTATTATAAAATATGACACATTGAAAAAGAATTAGAAACTAGACGCATGCAACTATTATTTCAAAATCAACAACCTAAATGATTAAAATAAAAAGACTCAAGACATATGTCTAATGACTAAGATTCGACCGGACTTTAATAAAAGAGAATGGGATTCGTTTATTGATTGACATAAAAATAATATGAGAGTGACATTTTAAAAGTAGACGAATGACACCTAATATCTTGGCAAAATATGTTTAAAAATATATACTTTAAAAGAATAAAAAGTAAAATAAGAAGAGGATGGAGACGATGTGCTCTTGGATGTTAATGAAAATGATTCCATAGAGCCAAAAAGTGAGAAAGGATGAGCGATACTAAAGAAGAAACGTGTTGACGAGAGGTTGATAGAAAAGATTGATATATCATTTGCACTAACACACCTTTTTGTTTCGACAAAAGGGGGAGAAGGAAGTGTAAACGAGATTGTTATCATTAAAAAGGAGGAGATTGTTAGTGCAAATATTACGATATTTAAACTAAACAAGTCCTTTGGTTTTAATAATGATAAAAAAGTAACTTGTAATACATAACGTAAAATGAGCAAGTTACACGTG